>JAPYYT010001028.1:0-32818 GCA_030522565.1 Ceratosolen corneri
CAAAGCAACTTTCTATTTGATTTTCAATAAATATCAGTTCACAGTATTAAATTCGACCCCCCGGGTCTTCGTTTCTTTCTACCCTGCCATCTCTCCTCTACCACTATCGGCCTCTCCCCCCACCCCCTTGGGGAGAGCTCAGTATCGGGAAAGTTGCCCGAACAATACTAAACAAATTAATTTTCCACAGTTTTCTACAATATACAGAGTTACAAAAATATATTAAAATAAATAATAAGAAATTAGGCCAAAAAAATATTAAGATGATAGGAAATGTGAATTAAATTTAATCTAGATTGTTTATATTTATAATATTATAATTGGTTGATTAATATTGTTTGTTCTTCATAGTTTTATCGCAATCGAATATATTGAAATAAATTATGTATGAATGCATGTATGCATATAAACGGATATATTCATACATATAGTAAAATATCCTAGGTATCAAGCATTTAATAGAAAAACTTTGTATGTTGCATATATATGCATGTATATTTATATATAAATTACTTAGATACTACTAATTTTTCCAAGGATGCTTAAAGTAAGTGTTCTTTTACATTACAATAATTAAATTTACAATTATTCTAAAAAACACTACTTTATATTTTTTAAATGTTTTAATATATGTTATATAATATATAATATATGTTGAATTTATTATCCTGAAAGCTATTATTTTATTTTATTTTATAATTGTATAGTAATTAGAGCGTAAAAATTATTATTTCATATTCTGACTGATGAAATATTATATTCTTACCTTTTTTGAAATTGTATTTAAATATTTAAATTTTATATTTATTAAATGTAAGCCAGAAAAAGGCTTTTTATTTATAAGATGCGTAAATCTTTAATAATATACTACATTGCAAGCATGAGTTTCTAGAGTAATATTAATCTAAAAAAAAATTCTTTTATAATATTAAAAAATTTGGAATAATATAAAGTATTGTAAATATAAGTTTTTAAAATAATATTCATATATTTGAAATTTTGTATTTTTTTGAAAATTTTTTCAAATTGAAAATTTGAAAATTTGTATTATATAATGAATCTTATTTGTATTATATAATTTGTATTATATAATGAATCTTATTCACAATTTATGTAAAAATATTAAAATAAAATTTTTTTTATTAACAATTAAAAAGTAATTAAAAGAATGTAATGGAAAACTAATTTATTAAAATATTTTTCTTTTTTATATTAAATAATTAATATTTTTATAGAATATTATATTAATTTGCTATTTTGATTTTAAAATTTTAAAATATTTAAAATGTTTCAATTTCGAATTAATTTTAAATTAATAAATAACTTATGTGAAAAATGTAGAAATATATAAGTAAATAATTATAACTTTTTATTAGTTCTTCTGGTAATTGTATCTAATTCTTTAAAGCAATTCCTATTATTTGCAATGTACAATAGAGTAAATTATAAGTGGATTCCTTTTTGTGAAAACATTCCTAATCTTATCTAGATATTATCAACACGTTGCTTGAAACAACTTCAAATGACACCATTAAATCGTCGAGATTCCGTATGTGATTGAAATCTCAATTAGGGGTGATGAATCGTTTGTATGTCAATGTTATAGACTTGGATGTAGAGAAAGAAGAGTATGTGCAAGGACTCGATTCTCGCACTCCCATACACGGGTATATCCAGGAGCGCACAGATGAGGTCAATAAGCTGAAGAAGGCCGCAATCTAACTTATCGAAGTCAACAGACGTACTGAGATGAAGCTTATGTTCAATCTCGGGGGGCCATTGGCACAGCAATGTCTCTATGTCCGGAAATTTCTTCGACATCTCGACGATAGGTGGATGCTTGCTTCGGTACAGTTCTTCCATATCCTTGATCCATTTGTTAATCATTCGACCCTGTCTTGATACATCCTCCAGCCGTTTTACTACTGATGCCTATGTTTTGTTTGTACATTAACTTTTTTACACAACGATTATTCTACTCCGACATTAAGATAAACTAAATCTACAGAGTGACAAAATCTACTGGCAACTATCATAATCGATAGATAGTAATTAATGTAAAAAATCAATGCTACTTAAATTTATTATTATAATCAATTATGAAATAAGATTTAATTTATCTGTAAGCTATCAGCAGCTATTTCATATTAACAAAACACAAAATTTTCAAAAGAAAGGTCTGCTTCAATTTTTAATTAATTGAGAAATATTATTATTATTAAATATTAGAAAATAAAAGAAGCAACGAACCTTAGAAGTACTGGTAGTGCTACGAATCTTACTGCATAACTGTAAATGAAGAACTGCAGGCTCGGATTGTTCAACTGCGGGTTCATCAAGAACGGTAAGACCTAATTGATCGGAAATACCGTCAGGCCTAGGAACCTTGAGAAAAGCGTCGATGTCACCCACCGCTGGAATATAATCGGGGATAAAGGGGATCAGCTTGTAGTCCAACTCAATTTTTTGTGGAGTATACCTAGGTGTACAGATACTTATCATACGGTTTATTGGTTAAGCTATTGCATAATATAAGAATATAAACCTTATGATATTTTGAAAAAGTTCCCTTACTTCAGTTGACACTTTCAAGTCTTCAAATTGCTTGAAATCATATGATTCAACTTGCTTTGTTTTCAAAATCTTTTGAATATCTAACTCTTCACTGTCTTCGCTATCTGAAGTTTCACTGTCGAGCCCTGTGACTTTATTCAATGATTCTTCAGGCACTGAGTATCTATGATTATTTATAGGTCATGTTATAAATTAAATTTTCCATCAAAGTATAAATCCATAATAAAACTTCATACTTAAAAACAATAAATACTAATCGTTTTCAGAAATTTCAATGATTCGAAAAAAATTGAAAAAACATTTTAGGATTATAAATATTTGCTATTAACAATATGCAAATGCTCATATATTTAATAGTTAAGAATAGTATTTCAGAAACGATAAGTATTAAATTAGAATAATTATTAAAATAATTATTTTAATATTTTAATTTATTTAATAATTAAAATAATTATTTAAGAAATATAATCATAAAAGGTAAGATAAAAGTGTACTTTAGGAAGAATGATATTAATAAAAGTTTAATACATATAAAAGACTATTAATAGGTTAATAAGAATTTCGTCAAATGGTTCTCGAAAATTAATTTATTAATTTAATTTAACATTTTACATCTTTTAGTTACCTTCTAAAATCCATCATCCTGGGGGACCGCACCTCCACTTTCGGGGCTACATCGTTAACGATCGAGCTTTTGTTCTTGGAAAACTTCAAGTTTGTCGCGACTTGCTTGTCAATGATGGGGCTTTTAACTTCCTCGGGATTGCGAACTTCAATACTTTCATCGAAGTTAGTGAATGCAGAAATGTCTTGCGATCTCTCATCTTCTTCGCTGCTATCCTGTGCCGCCATCGTTGACACATAATTGGTCTTAGACAACTTTTTTTTTATTTCCTGCTCACTATTAATGCTAATGTCGCTTTTGACTATGTTTACTAATGTAAGCGGGTGGAGTTGTCATGACAACGCATCAATTTCTGACATTCAATATACATTATTAAAATTTTATAAGCCTTTATATACGCAACATATATTCTTTGAATAGAATAAAGATACATTCAGGTGTAGATCTGTACATTTATGCATTTATCCAAACTTGCAATTTACATATTAATGTATAGGTAAAATTTAATACAATACAAAAGTTAAAATAATATAAAGTATCTATATGGTGATAAGATGTCAAAACATAAAATAGATTAGTTTAGTCCTTTGATAACTATTAATTAAAGGTAGTATTGTATGAGTTCAATTTTTTTCAGCTGCTTATTAAAGCTGCAAAATTAATATTTTAATATTTTTTCGAATAATTTCAATAATTAATCAGTACAAATTTCAAATATTACCATTAAAAATTAAAAGTACAATAATCAAGCATACAATAGTAAGTAGTTCATATTTATTGAAAAACCAAGCAGTTTTTCTGCAAATTTCATTTCATAAAGCATGTTGCAAGACAAATATATAGGATACATCGTATGATTTGATATTTAATAAAGGAAATTTAATAAAATAAGTTGCACATGCAGTTGTTAATGAAGAGTCTAAATCGGAATATCTCGTATATTTGGCTACTGTTTGTGCGCCTGTTGAAGCTCTCGTGATTAATTATTTTGCTCAGATAGGTTGGAGCTTATCTTATAGAATTCAACATCTTGATAAATTCTGCAAAGTCTGCATTATAGATCAGTCTTACCATTAATTCCATTATTTTTTATATAATTTAACAAATAATATAAATATGGCTTTATTATTCAATTTTAGTAAGAGAATATAAAAAAATTAATCAAAAGAATTATTAATAAATATAATTTGATTGATTATGGATGTACTTTTTATATTCGTTGTAATTATCCGAACAAGTTTGCATTTTCATGCGAATCATTTAATTGGTACTACGAATAAGAATAATTAATTAATGATTAATATTAATTGTAGCTCGGTGCCGATTTGAAATTTACTACCAACACTACTAATTTACTAATTTACTAATTTACTACCAACACTACTAACTGAAATAAAATTCGTTATTCGTGATATATATACATAATTTTCATCAGAGCGGTATGATTAAAAATAGAAATAAGTGCTTATTCAGAAGTTTTGTTTGGAGCTTTTCGAATATGATGCAAAAAAATCGTAGAAGCTAGTCATGTTTTGTTTTCTGACTATATTTAAAGCGTTTTAAAGCATCTGATTATCACCGCACTCTGTTATTTTCATCAACGCCTTTTTTCGAGAAAAAATTAGAAGGTCGTCAAACAATTATATTAAAATACGGATACAAACTAACTTCTTCAAAGGGGTTTTTCGAGATTAATTCTTGATTTTTTTATAAAATTTAATTTTGCGACGATTGTATTTTAAGTGATAACTGATGTAATATGTTGTTATACCATTTTCAAATAATTTTAGAAGAATATTGTTTGTATATTGTATAAAAATTAAAATTTATATATATGTATATAAATACTTAACATAAATAAAATCTAAAAATTTTTAAATTATACATTCAAATTAATTAAGAAGAATGATATACAATTATGTCAATGTATTTTTTAGTTACGCAAATTCTTTTTCATATGGTACATTAAAATTAATGGTAGTAATGATCAAATAATAATTATGATTATAATTCTTAATTTTTTAAAAATATATAAAATAAAATCAATAAATAGAAAAAGTTATTTGAATTTTAACAATTTTCTTTTACACAAGTTTATATTTTCATTTTTATTTATATTTTCCTTTGATGTTAGATTTATTTCTATCACTACCTTGGTGTCAAGTAAAACCAACAATTGAGGATTGAGTTATTGTAAATAGGAGTCAACTACGTTTATGTAATGTTGTTATTCGATATTAATATTAGGTTATATATTTTAAAGTAATATTTAAATCCAAAAATTATGTATTACAACATAAAAAAACAATTTAAAACTATTAAAATTTAATAATTTTTAATTTATAAAAATTTTTTCGATTTGTTTAAAATTTTAATTTATACATTCAAAAATGATTGTAATTGATAATATATAACAAAAATAGAATTTATTTGTATAATTAATACGGGAATTTAATATAAAATTCTAATGTGCTTAAGAAAGTAATATGTTCGGTATATTTATTAAATGGTATAAGCCAATATTTATTATTGGTAAATTATATAACAAGAATGTCAATAAATATCGGAAAGATTTATTTTTAAATTTTCAAATAAAATTCAATAATTTAATAATTTAAAAAATTTTTAACATTCAGCTCTTTTTCCATTTTTCAAGTTGCATTAATTTACTCAATCTTAATACAATATTTTTTAAATATGTATCTGCTTAGCTATAACTTAGCACAATAGAAAATTAAAAATTTTAAAATTTTATTTTTGAATAAGACAAAATAAAGTTTTATCAAGATTCTTTTCAGGTCTTATTCAATCTGATATCTAAAAGATTTAATAATTTTGTTTAGTCATATTTTTCTTTAAAAATTAATATTCTTACATTCTTTTTGTAGAATTTATTTATACCTCAACAAAAATAATATATGTAAGAATATATTTATGTAAGAATATTCAGCTATTTTTATGCGTCTTATCAGTTTCAAGTGATTATGAAAATACACCCTCCCGCCCGCTCATTAAAATATCTTCTCAGCATCTCCACGAGAGGTAGTGATTGATTTTCCGTATATTAATAGTTGTGAAGTCTCATAACCTCTTATATTAGTAAATGAGATATTAAAAAAAAAATAAGGAAAATAGAATAAGCACCAAACTTTTTATAATCTAATTACATGTTTTGACATAAATATAATTAATTGCCATTAATTTTATATTCCTTAGTACATAAGGATTTTAATTTATTAATGAATACATTATTGATAGTAAAGTATTCAAAGTAAATTTGTCATAATCATAAGTTTTTACTGGAATATAATTATAATTTTATATTATAAGCATATACTATCATAAACTTTAATTTATGCATTAGAAAATTATTGTAATTGATAAAATATAACAAAAATAGAATTTTTTTGTGCAATTAGTACGGAAATTAATATAAAATTCTAATGTGCCTAAGAAAGTAATATGTTTGGTATATTTATTAAATGGTATGAGCCAATATTTAGTATTGGTAAATTATATAACAAAAATGTCAATAAATGTCGAAAAGATTTATTTTTAAATTTTCAATTTATGCATATTGATAAAAAATATATTAATACCTATGTGTCACTCTTCAGTCAACAAAATATTAAAAAAAAAGTCACAGAGTTATCTATTGAAAATAATAGCAAAGAATACCCGTCAGAAGAAATAGATACGAAACAAATTAGTAGTCAAAATTTTAATAAAAGTGATAAAGAAAATGATAAAAAACACGAAGAAAGGGTACACGGAAGAAGTATATTGGGAAAAGAGTTAAGAGTAAATGCTTTTAATACAGCAAAAAACAAAGATAAAGATAGTTACTTAGAATGTTTACGAATATACAAGAGTCATGTTAATTTAAGAAAAGATACTATTGCTTTTATTACAATTGCATTGAAATATATGAAAGAATTTGGAGTTCACAAAGATATAAATGTTTATAAAATGTTATTGGATGTTTTTCCAAAAGGAACTATGATACCAACAAATATGTTTCAATCAATGTTTATGCATTATGGAAAACATCAAAATTGTGCTGTTGATCTTTTAGAACAAATGGAAGACAATGGAGTTATTCCTGATCCTGAAATGGAAACAATGTTGTTGAATATATTTGGTAGACATGGAATGCCTACAGAAAAATATTGGAAAATGATGTATTGGTTACCAAAATTCAAAAATTTAAATCCATGGCCTGTACCAAAACCTATACCTGATGATGTATTAGAATTGGCTAAGCTTGCTATGATAAAGATTTCCTCTGTTGATGTACGAAGTTTAATTACAGTTTATAATACTGTTGATATAGAAGATTCTATTGAAGAAACTTGGATTGTATCTGCCATTGCTCCAAAACAAAGTGAATTACTTATACAGCATAATAAAAAGACTCCAATTTATGTAGAAGGTCCATTCCGAATTTATGTTGCTATAAAAGCAGTAGACTATTTTGTTTTAAAAGCAAAACCACCACAAAACAGAAAATATCCAGAATATGAACCAGATGGTAATAATTGAATAAATATTAAATATTTTGTTTTTTTTGCTTTTCTTTATGTTATATATTATTATTTATTGAATTATAGCTGTTGACAAAATACAGAATCCTTATTTAAAAAGAAAATCTAAGGATGTAATATTGCCACCAAGTGTACATGAACAAGTTGATGCTACTATTTTTGCAATATGTGCTACTGGAACATCTTCACAAGATTCTCTCTTGTCCTGGATTCGATTCTTGCAAAATGAAAATCCTGTATTAGCTGAAATCCCCATTATCTTTACTCTTAAAACTTCTTCTAATGAGAAATTGTATATTGAAAGTAAAAAACCAGAAATATCTTCTGGTAAATTTAAGAATAATGACAATGAACTGTTACAAGGATAAAAAAACATTTAATAATAGTGCGTAAAATATACATTTTAAAAATTCCAATATATTTTTATTTTATTGAAATATATAAACAATGTAATATAATTGAGTAGTACATAAAAATTGCTGTTTTATTAGCTGAATTAAACACAAAATAGAAAATGTACATATAAAATTTATTAGTGAAAGAAGGATTCGAAAAAAGTATTACTTAGTGTTTTAAGAAAATTACAAAGATATTTAAGATTAAAAAACAGAATGGAAACATAATGGAAGTTATTTAAAATTTCAATATATAAATGAGTTTCCGGCTGCGCGATCCGTGACGCTTCAATTCTCGTTTTCAATAGTTACTGAAAAGTATCGAAATTTTATATTTCCGCAGTATTGTTGAGACGCGCGTTTCGAACAAACGTGCGTTCCATTCTTCAAAGTTTTGCCCTAATTATTATGAATTTAAAAAAATTCATTTTTATCTGAATTATACAAAATCTTAACATACTATTAAATTTAATACTGCATTGGCAAAAAACTTGCTTTTTTAGTGCCAAAAAAGCAAATACATTTAAATATTCAATTTATATTTCATCGATTCTCTCCATAAAAATTGCCAGAATTATAAAAATGACAAGGATTGCTGCAACATGTAAGTATTTATTTTTAATTTGATTGATTCTTTTATATAATATTATATCATACATAAATGTTATTTAATATGCCAGAGACAATTAAGTTTTTTATTAACCATCATTATAAACAATTGAGTAAATTAATTTTGAAATTTGTTTAATTGTACAAATTTTTACATAATAACACTCTTCAATTTTAAAAATCAGAAAACATTAATATTCACAAATTTTCTATTACTTAATTATTATTAGAAATAAACTTCTATGATGATTTTAATTTTTTAAAAAATTTTTGTTTTTTCACGATTATTTTCTTTTAAATATATCTATGGAGATACATTTTTGGTCAAATTTATTATAAATAAATGGTTTAATGATTCATTAAATTTCATTAAATACTAATTTTAAATGACAATGCTATAAATAATGCAAGCTTAAAATACTAAAAATAAAAACAATTGTATAAATTATTTCAAATTGAAATAAAAGAATAAAATCCTAAAATATTTCAATTTTATAAAAAATAATAGTTATATCGAGAAGAGGGTCATGTCGTATGCATATTTATTTAAAAATACATGATTTGCATTCAAAGCAATACATTAAAAAAAAAAGTGCCATCAAAGTAGGGATTATAAAAAAGAACATAGTAGATTAAATTAATGGTATAAAATTTTTCGTCAAAATGTTAAAAATTATATTTTACGAAAAAGTTTTTAATGCTTATATTTTTTCCTCAGATTCTTACGTTATTCCGATACATATTAAGTACAATGAACTCAGTTTCTTTTAAAAATTATATTCTAACTGTAACCTCTTTCACTGGTATTTATGAGCCTCTTTAACTGTGTTTGCTTCAATTCGTGACGATGCACAGTTGAACCTTATCTTTAAACATAATTTAACACGTATTAAATGCTGTTTTCAATGTCTGTAAATAATTGTATCTAATGTTTTAATTTTTGCAATGATCAAGATTCACAGATACGATAGTCATTTAAAATGTTGTTACTATTAGTTTTATTTTATTTTTGTTTCATTTCGTAATTATTTTTACTTATTTTTTTACTGTACTGAATATATTCTAGGAAATTTAGAAGGCTTCACTCAAAATATATCGATTAGAAATGATCGACTATTTTAATTGTATTTTTTTTATTCCTAAAAGCGCGACACATTCACGAGTGAAACTTTACTGACAAACATATTCTTTTAATTAAATATAAGATGATTCTCACCTTGAACTTAAGACAAATGCCAAAAAATATTATTTTTATTATTAAAATAAAAAATAGTAATGAAATGCAACGCATATTACAATTTTAATTTATAGTGAATAAAATAATTTTTTATGTATATTTTCTACTTTTTCATCAATCTTTAAATGAAAGCTTTGTTTTTCAACGAAAGCTACATTAAAAACATTAAAATTAGTCTCTACATAATGAAGCATTTTTAAAAATTATTTATATGTTAAAATTCTTGTTAATAATGTTTAAAATATATTAAAATATATGATAAATTATTCTTAAATTATCAATAAAATCCAATAAATATTATATGAACGTAAATAAAGTAAGAATTTATTTTTTATTTCATTATAATAACAATGAAAATATCATACGAAAAAAATCATTTAATATTTATTATTAAATAATGATGATTGATTTTATTATTTTAAATAACAAATATAGGAAAAATGTAAGTTCATGTATAATTTTTATATATTATATTTTAATTTAAAATATAGTAACATATTGTTTAAAATAAATAATATATTTTTATGTAATATTGTTTATATAATTTTATATTATATAAAATAATTTTTATACAATACAAATATTTTTATATAATATTGTAATAAAAAATGCATAAAAACTCAATGACACGATTGTTTTATTTAAATTCATCTATAAATTAAGTAAAACAAAATATTTTCTTTTAATTTTTTTCACAAAAATTAATATTATGTTATTATATAGTTAAGCAATTATAAATGTGAACATATATTAATCAGCTTGGACAACTTACCCGAATAAAAATCTTCATTATATAATAAGTCTTTGCTGTGTCAATTTGGAAAAAGATCGTTATGTATAAAATACGAAAACTGGCTGTTTTTAAATTTTTTTATATAATGATTTTGGATTTTAAGAAGAAATGTTTTATACGGACATTTCGACATGGATATTTTCTTAATTTGAAAGTCTTACTTAAACGCGTATAAGTATGCGATTGTATTAAATTGATATTTTAAAGTAGAGTTTTAATAAATTTGTATATGAATACTAATAAAGTGTCATTAATATTACAAACTAAACAGTTTTTGAGAGGTCAAATTAATACTTTCAGTAGTTAAAAGAATGCAGTATTGCAAGCATTTACGAAAGTTTCACAATACGAGGATTCATAAGGGAGCAGCTTTTCCAACATGCAATTATACGCCTCCTGTTTATAAAGTAAGTATACGAATCATAATGTTTAAATAATAATAATATTCACCCACATGTAACTAAATTGCAATGAAAGGATGACTAATGTGGGAAACGTTTTATATAATCAAGTAGGTAACATTGATTGAAATACTGGTTGACATAAAAAATCAATCACAACAAAAGTATTTATTTAAATAATGAATTTATATATCGAAATTGAACGATTTTATGTATTTTATTAGTGTATTTGAATAAAGTATATTTTTTACGTCACCGGTATAATTTTAATTGTTAATTTAAATATTGCAGTTTTTTAAATATGTTTTAAAAATATATTTTTACGTACTTGCAAATTGATATTTTCCTACATAATTATAAAACAATAATGCATTTAAAATATCAGGGTGCGAGCTACGAGACAATAATAAAATCTCGAGAGAATTATGTGATACCAAGTCAGAAGCCCTATTACAAAAAGCCACTATTGGTACACGAAGGTCGAGGCCAGTGGGTCTGGGATAACGAAGGACGTCGATATCTCGATATGTTTGGCGGAATTGCAACTATATCCGTCGGTTATTGTCACCCGTAGGTTCATACGATAACTTTAACACCCTGAGAAATAAGAGCTTAAAATTCTTTTTAAATGCAAGTTCCATTCATAGAAAAGTGGTGTGTGCGATGTCGGAGCAGTCGTATAAGCTGGGGCATGCGACCGCGGTGTATCTTCATCCACGTTATCACGAGTATGCAGAGAAATTGACGAGTCATTTGCCCCCGGGTTTAAGCTGTGTCCACTTGACTAATAGTGGCTCCGAGGCTACGGAGCTTGGTATTCAGCTCGCTCGACTGTATACGGGCCGCAACGAAATAATCTCCCTTAAAAATTGTTATCATGGAGGTACTGCCGTTGCCGCTGCCACCACCGCTATCTCTACCTATAAGTATCCACTCGTCCTGCCTCCCGGACATATTCATGTATGTACAACCTTCTAATGTTTTCGCTTTTACATAACTAAATCGGTCGCAGGTAAAATACAATAGTAAAATCTTAAAGCTTAATAGAAATGAATACTTTTAACAGTACGTGGTTTATTGTAAAAATTTACGTGAACATATTAAATTATTGATACAAATTTTTTAAGCTTATTAATTATAAGCATTAAACTATGAATAATCGATGGATGGAACATTCGTAGGTGACCAATCCAGATGTGTACCAGGGTGCTTGGGGTGGCTCTAATTGTCGTGATAGTCCTATACAAGCAGGCAATAGGATATGTAGTTGCGCGGAGGGTAAGTGCCAAGCGGAAGACAATTATTTTAAAGAATTTCAAGACACGTGCGAGTCCCTCGTGCCTGCAGATGGTCGAATAGCGGCTTTTATCGCTGAAAGTATTCAGGTAAATAACTTATATTTACAGTTCATTATGCTACTAAAATATATACTAAAATTGCTTTGAGTCTATGTAATTGTAAGTAATCGTAAATTTTGTAATCATATGATATATCAATTAAATTGCATAATTGTCACGTCATAAATTCCTTCTAATTGTGAGATATAACCAAACGTTGGGAAAAAGGTTATCGAATTTAGTTTAATTTAGTCTTTTATAATTTAAGCTTTCTTAAAGCTGACTTTGTAAGAAAAGCAGGACGATATGTTGACAGGGCGTCGGTGGTACGGTGCAGTATCCACGTGGATACCTAAAGCGCGTGCAGAAGCATGTACATGAGCGTGGGGGCGTCTTTATTGCGGACGAGGTGCAAACAGGCTTCGGAAGAACAGGTGAGAGTTTCTGGGGCTTCGAAGGTCATGGCTTAAATCCTGACATCGTTACCATGGCCAAAGGCATCGGCAACGGATTCCCACTTGGTGCCGTCGTCACTAGACCCGAAATCGCTCGAGCTCTTGTCAAGGCCCATTATTTTAATACTTATGGTGGCAATCCGATTGGATGTGCCGTCGGTGCCGCCGTCCTTGACGTGAGTTTTTATTTTTCATCATTTTTTGACTTTTGATCTTGAGCTTGGTTGTCGCTCTTTTAATGAACGAATTTCTCTCAAATTATAATAATGGACATTGCGTTTGAATGATAAATTTCTTCCTCATAATAAGTTACGATAGTTATACGCATTATGTATCTATAAGAAGCCAGTACGATTTTACAACGTTTTAATTTGCAACTTGCGATTTCTTTTGCTTTAGCCTATAAAGTATTTTAATACATCTTTGAGAAACAAACGTGAATTAGATAATTGAACAAACATATATAGTTTCGAAAGTGAAGTTGTAAATAATTACGTCGTGTAAAAATGATAGGAAGCATGTATGGAAATTTTTAGTAAATATGAAAAATATGCTATTTAAGTTTTGACTAGATATATAGCATCATACTGATTATAATTATTAGCAAAAAAAGTTTATAAATAAATATTATAAATATTACTTAGAAGTGTTCTTAAAGGTTTATTTCTTTTTTAATCAATTACTACTTCGAAAATCGGAATTTCGTGAAAAAATGATAATTCAAGCAATATCTAATCAAAATAACATTGAAAAATAAAATCATTACTTAAAATTAAAATTGTTTACATTTTGGAAATTGTGCAGGTACTTGAAGAAGAAAGTCTTCAAGAAAACGCTTTGAACGTTGGAACTCACATACTGCACAATTTGGCTACTTTGATGAAAGAATTTCCATTAGTTATAGGTGATGTCCGGGGAAAAGGGTTAATGATCGGAATTGAACTTGTAAATGATCCAAGAACAAGACAACCGTTACCACCTGATGAAATAGCTCAAATTTTTGAAGATACCAAAGACATGGGAGTTTTATTTGGAAAAGGTGGAGTTAAAGGAAATGTAAGTTCTAACGACTATTCGATCAAACAAGCCAGTATCTTACTATTCTTTTTACTAACATTTAAATTCAAATTAACATTGCATATATGAAAAAGTAATTTTTCTTTAGTTTTAATAAGATATATTTTTACATTAGCAATATTTTATTAAACATATATTATAGGTATTGAGACTTAAACCACCACTTTGCATAACAAAGGAAGATGGAGATTATGCTGTTGAAGTTTTAAGATCCGCGTTCAAAAAACATCAAACAAGTATAAAATGTTGAGCAAAAGAAAAAATAATCTAACATATCTTAATAAATGAATATACTGTTAATGTCCTGATAAATAAAATGCCCTGTCCTATCTACCTGTAGGTATATAGAAACACAATATGTACATGTATATATTTTATATAAAATAATATTGTAACTGTATACAGAAAATATGGCATTTTGATTTAATAAAAAATATATTTATAAAAATGTATATATATATTATTGCTATATAGTTAGTTGACACTAAAGTTGTTTAATTACAAACTTATGATTTTGATAATTGCTTAAATTCGTTACAATAATCTGAATAAATACTCTCTTTGCTGTTCAATTTTATCAAAATTAGGTAAATCACCAATTAAAATATTATGTCAAAAAACGAATAACCTAATTATTAATAAAAATAATTATATTTTGTTATTGCATAAAAAAATCATTTACCATACAAATTATACTTAAACATTCTACGTACAATATTTGAATTTAAGATAAATATAAACAGTTTAAATAACATTCAATATGGAAGACCAGAAAATCAGATAATTATATATAATAATCATTAAATTAAAACTGATGTATAACGCATGATTATTTAAATTTTAACATTGAATTAAATGGTAAGCTTATAAATTATTATTAATAATAATTTATGAAATTATTATTCATAAATAAAATACTCATTATAATTCGCTTTACAATGAGTATATAAATATATATACACATGCATACGTAAATGTATCTGTAAATATGTACATGACATTTAACATATATAATGCCTTAATATTTATACATATTTGAAGTATAGTCATGTACGCTCTATTTCACTCAATTTTTAATTACATTTTTACAGTTTATATTAAAATACACACTGACTCAATCAAAAAGAGTAGATAAACATATTTATTTCGGAAGCATATTATTTGGAATAATAAAATATGTAAAAACATTAATAAAATACGAAAATATATAAAGAAAATATAAACATTCAAAATTTTATCTTAGAAAGAGATAATTGTTTAAATAATAAAAGCAAATTCCAAATAAATGCAAACATCTCATGTAAAATGCAAACTATAAAAATGAGATATGTTGACACTTTCTTAATTCTAGTTTAAAGTATTAAGAAATACAAGTGAATAGATATTTAAAATTAAAAATGTTTAAAATTAATAGTATATAAAACCAAAATCCAGATACATTGAAAAGAATTAATTTTAATTATTTTTAATGGTTAGAATAACTAATATTTTTTCAGAATTGCTTACTTGCATTTCAGGATATACTTTAAATATTTTGTATGATATAATGTTTTTTTCAATAAACCTGTTGTATTATTAAAATTAAAATCTTTGGGAAGCTGTACTTCTTGATAATAGACTTAAGTAATTAAATTATTAAGTAAGATTTTAGAGTCTGCTGAACTATCAAGAAAACAATGTGGAGATTCTCCTACTGATGCCAGATCAGCTTCAAGCAGAGCAAGGTGAAGTTCCCTTCTTGCTTTATGAACAACATATACCATTAATGAAGCACCAATTAAAATCTGTAATTTTATTTAGTTTATAATAAAATATATCTAGCTTATATAGAAATAAAATTTAATAAATGAATTATCTACCTGAAAACAGAATACAATGTATCCCGTTGTAGCTGTTGATTTGTCTTCCAAGACATCTTGCATAGAACGTAAACTGCTGCCCAAATAGACATTAATTAGTTGAGCAGGAAGTAACCCAACTGCACTAGCTGCATGATATCTTATACCTTTTATGTTGCTTACCTAAAATTAAAATTAATATTAATTTAAATGTTTTGTAAGATGATAAGTAAAAATAATATATGCTATACACACAGCAAAAATTGTATTTTGTAAACCAAATGGAATTGGAGTTAATCTCGTAAAAAGTACAACCTTAAATGCTTGAGGTCCTGAAATTACTCTAAGTATAGCTTTTGCAGTCTCACTTTGTAAAAGTGTTCTGATTGGGCAACTAGATGACAGAGTTCCAAGAACAAGATGAGCAATAGCAATACCAAAATTAGCTGAAAGTACTACCATAGCTATTCCTTGAATAATTCCAAAAAGATAACCACTAGCAATAATTAAAAACAAATACCCAATGGCTATCGGAAAGGAAACAATGGTAAAAAGAGTAATCATTATTATTGTGACTATCCAAGTATTTTGATGTTCAATTAAACAAAGAAGTATTTTAATATAGTCACGACATATAAAAACAATAGCTCCTAAAAATGCCAATGTTGCTATTATCACGATAATATAACATACAGAATTTGAATTTATATAACTTGGACGTATAATTGTATAATTTTTTGATGGTCGAATTCCAGCATCAATCCCTTCTATGCTAATCATATCCATTATGATTTGAATGGAACTTTTTAACCTAAATAAAATACTAACTGCAAAATAGCAAACAAATTTCTTGATGAGAGCTTTTTACTTTTTAAAAAAAAAACTTACGCTACAATCTTTTATTGATTCTTGTAATTCTTTCAGTCATGGACTATTTATTTCGTATAATTAATAAATTTAAATTTTCAAAAAGATATCGTCTAAGCCTAGATAAATAAATAAAAGACATGATGCAATTCGATTGCCAAACGACAATTGCTTTCGTTGTTACATTTCACTTGTATAACCTGTAAAATGTTTATTTTTATACAATTCTTTTTTCAATTATGACAATCGAATATGTTTATTGAAACAAAACACAAGTTTTCTTATACATATAACACATTAAATCAAGATAAATTTATAATATATATAATCTTATGCGACGCAATTAATAATAATGTATTAATCACAATATTATTTACCGTTTGATGTGCGCACACACATAAAATTCATTTACAAATGGTACTTAATATGTGACTGCTTCGAGTAAAATACTGAGTAAAGGCTTTTACACAATAGTATTGTAAATATCTGTCTAACTTCAATGACTCGTTTTGATTACAATTTAAATTATAATTATAAAATAATCACGATAAGAATAATGTATAAATTTATGTAAAATGTCATTTATAATTTATAAGAATTCTTTGCAATTTAATATGCAAGTTTTTAGTTTTATTTTAATATTTTATTGTACTCATTATTAAATGTTATAATTAAACCTATTTATTATTTTCATTTACAGATTTAATTACATATTATTTAAAGGCACAGTATTTGGCAACAATAGTTTTTATTTTTCAATATAAGATAATAAAAGAAAAAGTGTACATGGCACTTGTATATTTAAATTAAGTCATTTTTAAATTCAAAATATTCATGCACCACCACTGAGAAACACATTGAAGGTAACCTTGCTTTATAGTTTAAAGCAATATACAAGAAAATATTGTATCACAATCATTAAACTTTAATAATCAAACTCCATCATCATTGTTACTAGTTGGTTCCTGTGGTGAAACAATAACAGTAGATAATAAATGTAAAGCTAAATTGCGTCTTAATGTATTTAAATCTGCCAATACTTCATTTGGTGAAGAAGAGAAATCATAAGCAAATCTGTTGTATCCCTGTTGACTATTTGAATTAATCATTGTTGCATGCTGAATAGGATCTTCTATATTTATTTGTCTTAAGGAATTAGAAAAATTCTGTTCTGCAATTGTATTAACGTGTTCATTAATTCGAGTACTTGTAACAGAATCTATTAATCTTCCTAAATTTGAATCTGAATTTGTCCGTCTAACATTTGTCTGATTTAACATATTTGCATAAATTCCCATTTGTCTAAAATTTGCAAAATAAGGTGTATGTCGATTATTACTAAGAGACAGTCTTCTTGGTAACGCGGTTCTTTCCATATTATCTATTCTGTTTTGTTGCCTTCTGAGAGATGGTGGTAGCCAATCTATTATAGCATTTCTGAGTCTGCTTTGCTGATTTTGAAATTGAGTGGCTGATCCGCTTAAGTCATTAGATGAATTTATAAAATCGACAGAATTCCTATTGTGTAATGTGCTATTGAGTGACCCATTTTGTGAAATATTCGTTTGTACATTATTAAAACGAAGAGTAAATTCAAAAATACTGTTTCCTTGTTGATCATGTGATTGATTTTGATTATTAGAATCCAATTCAGCTATATTTGTAGATGGAGTAGATTGATTTTCTTGAATAGCAGTACCTAAAATATTTTCTTATTTAAATAATTGAAATTGTATTTTTACCAATAAAAAATTATTCAATTAATTATACTTACCAGAATTTATCCATTGACTAAAATTATTCCCCAACCATGATGTATTTCGATTTAATACATTTCCAGAATTCATGGTTCTATTATGTTCAAATGTTGTAGGAATATCGTTAAATGAATTTCTCGATAACCGTGCAGAATTTCTAGTCATGTCAAGTAAGTATGCTTCGTTTCCTAATTGTAAATTATTTATAGAGCTAGATGCTGATCTAGATGTAACTTGTAAATTGGAATTTATAGGACTATGTGTTTGAACTGAAAACAGCCTATCACTCAATAAGTTATTATTATTACTGTTGTTGTTATCATCATCATCATTATCATCATTATCATTTTCATTATGATTATTATAATTGTTGTTGTTGTTGTTGTTGTTAATGCTACTAGTACTGCTGTTACTATTACTATTACTGCCACTACTACTGCTGCCGCTACTGCTTATGCTACTACTACTACCACTACTACTACTTCCAGTGGATAGCGATCGATAACTTGTTGAATAGTCTCTAGTTGGAACGTTAATTTGATTACTACCATTATTTCTATTTCGCAATGAGCCTCTAACCCTCAATAAAATTCCATCATTTCTATTATTAAGATTATATGGAAGTTGACGTTGATTATCTTTTGGTATAAGATGTTTGAATTTATCTAATTCAGTTGCAGTCAATTCTCTAGCATCTGTATCTACTTTATACACAGGAATTTGATTGTATAGCCTTGGTCGAGAAACTAAAGGACTTGGCTGTTGTTTCATCATTTGATGCATTTGTTCCTAATTAAAAATAAAACAATAAATTTTAATATTATATTTAATTTTATTTTATTAGTACATTTTCATATAACATATACATACTTGTATTGTGACTTGCTTAGAAAAATCTGTTAAAAGCTTTATATGTGACATAACATCTTCTTTTTTCTCAATTTTTTTATCACAATTTTCTTCATTTATACTACTTATAATGTCAGGTACAACTTGTTCTTCTTCATCTTCTTCAATAGGTATAGGCACTTTAAAAGTAGCTATTATCATTGATAATGAATCAAGAACTTGAACTGCAGTTAAGCGTTTACTTGGTTGAAGTACCAATAGTTTTGTTATTATTGATACAGTTCCTTCGGATACTCTACCATCACTGTATAGATATTAATTACATAAATTTATTAAGAATTTTAATTTTAAGTAAATAAAAATATTTTTTATACTTCGGCACATAATAGCTTGCTGCTTTTATTTTACTGAATAATTGTGTAGGACTACTATCATAAAATGGAAATTGTCCATATAACATAGTATATAGTACAACTCCTAATGCCCACATATCTGAAGGCTTGCCAAGGTATGGTTTACCACATAAAACATCAGGTGAAATATAGGCAGGTGATCCACGTTGATCTTTTAATAAATCGTTTTCACATGACAAATGTTTTCCCAAACAAAAATTTGTAATGGTAACCTATTAATGAATAATTAAGACATTATTAAAAATAAAAATTCAATATAAAATTAATTACCTTTCTTGTTCTGCGATTTAAAACCAAATTTCCTAATTTAAGATCTCTATGAACTATATTTCTCTTATGTAACGAAGCAACAATTCTTACAGTATCAATAAATATTAAAAGACTTTCCTTTTCTAATAATTTTTTTTCTCTTATAACATAATGTTGTAAATTTATTAATTCATCGCTATTTGGATTAAAATCATGACAAATTAAACAATCCAAAACTAAACACAATCTTTGTCTGGTTCTCCCAGTATATATAGATCCTGAATTTGTAATTTTTTCTTCCAAAGCACAATCCTGTAAACAAAAATAAATTAATGAAATATATTCAATTGTTTTAATAAATTGGAGATATATATAAAAATACATATTATTATTATATGTACCTTAAAAAATCCATAATGATGGACAACACCATCCTGATTTTGTAATAAGCTCAATAATGAGTATTCTGAATGTAATAACATTTTACCTTGTCTATCATCCTGAGTTTCATACTCCATTGAATCTTTTAAAGTTAATATTTTAATAGTATAATATTTATTGGTTCCGTCTTTCCTAGCTAAACACTGGATAATACTTTGGACGGGGGATGAACCGATCAAAGGTCCTAAAATATATGGTCCAGCTTTTTTAACAACTTTTGGACAAACTAAAGTTCCAGGTTTTGGAATTTCAGTATCTAAAATAGCATTTTTTAAAACAGTTACTTGAGATTCATCATTTATATTTAAAAGTTTTTTCATTTTGATAAAGTCTTGGTCAATATCCTGCTTTGAATCATGTAACTCTTCCATCATTGCTATATTTTTTGAACATGTTGGTAATCTAAGGTGTCCATTTTCACTATGATTATTTACTCTAATATAAGGCTCAATTATATTATCTCCATGTGATTGACTATGTTGATTACCAACATTATCTAGTGTCACATCTAAATTATTATATGATTCACTTCTGTCTGTTAATTCAAGAGAATCAGTTATAATGGAAGGATGTGTAATTCCATTACAATTTTGATTATTGGAAGCTGACGACATTCTAATGAAGTATGTAATACTTTTCACATTAATAGTTACACTTTTTAAACTAAATATTTACATTTGTGAATTTTTATTATTTCAAAATAATTTATGTATTATTTAATTTATAATAACATTAGAAGATCGTTGTAAATCAATAATGTTATATTTATAAAAATTGAAACCAATCAAAATTCTCATATTATTGCATTTAAATAATAAATTAATAATGATTTACATATCATTATGTCAATACAATGCACTTTATTTCTTACAAAATCTATTTTTTAGATCAATTAAGAACTAACCTTTACAGAAGCATTTACAAAAAACAATATGTAGGAAATCTAAAATATTTAAATTATTTTTTCACTTAACCAAAAATTACGACAGAAAACAATTTACAAAATTACGATGACACTATTAACTAATAAAATCTTTTGATAGCAGTATTTATTTTAGAATATGTAATTATTTTGGATAGATGTTTTCATTCTGTTCTTTATGTTCCCATATTACTGTGCTTTGAAAAATATACTATGTGAATAAAGCTTAACGAAAATCCATAGATGATGTAAAACACTAAAAATAAGTTCAGGATATCATTGCATTTAATTATTTTAAATTTTAAATATTCAAGATAAAAATGTAGTCACATTGAAGTTTTAATTATAAAAAATTATAAAAAGTTAATTATGTATAAAAACTTTCAATAATTTCTAATTACAGTATTATATAAGGAATTTCTAAGTAGCATATAACAATTTCCTTTTTTTATAAAATCCATTTAAATAGTTTATAATCTATTACAAGTATAATGTAATTTTCCGAATATATGAATTTTGTATATATTTATAAGAAAGTATATATTTATATTTTGAAACTTATCATTAACTTTTATTTTTTAATAATATAAGGTTATTGATAATAACATTGAATTGCAAATTAATCAACATAAAGTAATTTTTAAAAATTTATATTAAATTTTTTCTCTGTATAGTAAAAAATTATATAAATTAAATATAATTATTCTTTATATATCATCAAAACCTTCAATTATTGAATTATTAATTAGAGCGTTTTATAATTATAATAAGTATCTTATGATTAGTTTAGTTATTCCGTAATCAATTGTATTATTATATAAGCAGATTAATTAATAATGAATAAAGTATAAACCATAGAAAATTATTAGTTACGAAAATATTTTAAAACGCTAAAACCGGCGAAAAATTAAATATTTAATAGTGTAGATTAAAAAATTATACTTATAATTTTGTTTAATAATTATTTTAACAACCATAATTTTAACAACTATAATACATAGTACAAAATCATCTGTTGTTTAAATATTAGTTCTGACTAAATGCCAAATAGTTAACAAACCGTGTAGTGGTTTTTTTTTTATTTCAAACAATCGAGTAAAAAACTTAAACCTTTATTTTTTATCATATGTCATAATTGTATACTTGAACTTTATTAGAATCTATGGATGTTCGATATTTTTGATTACAGCAACAAAAATTTGCTCTTTCTTTTTTCCATAACTCTATTCTGCTCACTTAAAATCATTGCCGATATTTTTTATTTCATAGTAATTAAAGTACACATTACCACAAGATTATTTCTAGTTTCAACACCATCAATCAATTAAGTCCTATACATTTTATTTAACGTGCTTTTTATAAAAACATAAATTTTTATTTCATTCAAGAAATAATATATAAGAAATTATATTAGTTATAAAATGTGTATAAAATAATATAAGTTTGAATATTGACTTTTTGAAAACGTCTACATTATGTAATTATTTATATAATGAATATAATTATCTGCTATACTGTAAAAAAAATTATTCTTGTATAATTTGGTAATGCGATAAGCATATGAAAATTAATTTCTATATCTTATATTTCTTTTTGCTCAACTATACAAATGAAAAACTTATATACAAATTAATCAAATATAGGAATTGCAATTTATAACATTAACTTAAGTATTTACAGTATTTTATTTAAGTAAAACATAAATTGAATTTAACCAAGTTAATAAAGTGCAAAAGAGCAAACTTCTATGCTTTTATTTTTATATTTACATAACGTACAATGTGACAAAATTTCGTTTAATTTTTTCTGTAAACAATTTATAAACTTTGTTAAAAGTGTAAAACCAAAAGTGTTTCTAAATTATTTACTTATCGCATTTATAGCTGAATCTACGTATATGCATTCAGATTATTTTAATCAAGCATTAAACACTTATAATAAGTAACTATTCTACACGTAATTGAGGATCAGGAAATAATTTGATATGATGTCAATGATTGTCAATTTATTTATAAGCGAAAGAAAGGAGGGAATAATCTATTTTCTCTATATTAAATTATGTAGAAGACGCAGATGTTTCCTCTGAAAATATGTTAGCTCTAAAATTATATTTTTTAAGCCTATAAGCTTATTATTATCTTTTTATTTTTTACTATTTCACACAGTATATATTAAACAATATCCGTTCAATGAAAAAGGATATTCAATTAAAATGATGCTAGCGATTAATCATTGGAAACAAGTAGCCTATGTTCTCCAATAAACCAATACGGATAATCATCTTGATGCTGAAATTCGAGTATGCTGTGTGACATTATAACTCTACTGCGCATCGCACCTAGACAACATCAACTGGTAACTCGGTCCCATTACCAGACCTGTCTCTTTACTATTTTGCTACTTTATTTTTAGTATTGTACTTTCGAGATTCATAAAATCACCTATAGTCCTCTTTATTTAGTATAATTGAATATGCAATGGCACAGTGCAGTATATTTATTTTCCGAATGTATACTTTTCGTGAACGTATTGGTCTACAATTATGCGACTCACCAAAACGAAGTGGGAATGAACGTTAAGCACAAAAGCCAGATGCAAAATAAATAAAGAGCAGATTTTAAATTGCGGAATGAATCAACCAGTTACATGGACTGAGACTTTATTATAGACCAGAAGTCAGTGAAATAAGAGTCAGCTTTGCACTTGACAACAACAATTCAGTCATTCAACTCGAGAGAAGTATCTATTGGCGAACGGTGAAAGACCTCCGCAATTAGCTCCTTTTAATCCGATTTGCAATATACAAGAAAAAAAAATTTTATTATAACATTATAAAACTCTAAAACATTGATATATTACTTATAATAAGTTAAACAATAATAAATAAAGTTGTAACTTATTACAATAATTTACAAGTCACTTTTAATTATTTAGTATAAAAAGTCTCTAGAGTCGTATTAATATTATCATTATATACAATTGATATGTTTATAAAATCTATTTATAAAAGTATTTCTAATGTAATATAATGTAATGAATATTATAAGTTTATAACATGTTTCTGTTTATACATTGAGCTACTAAATTTATCTATGTTGGTTTTAAATATCATTCTCTTAGATAATACATTAAGATATATTTTTCTACATTAAAATATTTGAATATGCAAATATTTTTCGATTCAAATTATATTTAAAACTTTTAATTAAGTTAAAAACAGTAATTTATAATAATTAATAACTATTTTTTTAATTAAGAATAAATGTATGTCAAAGGAATAAATGTTGAAATAGAATTTTTAGTTGTTAATAAAGATTGTGAAAAGAGCTCCATTATGGGCAAACCCCGGTGAAAATTGAATTTTTAACTTGTTTCTGTTGAGAAAATTATTATGCATTTTTATTTTCTTTCACATTTATTTTCCTTTCTGCTCACGTAGGTTCTGTTTCTACTTATTTGCTATTTAATCAGCAAGTATTTTTGAGTTTTACAATTTTTTAATTACCATCACTTCCTTTCAATTTGTTTTGAGTCATAACCTTAACCATATAACTACACAAATTTGCCTTTGTTGAATGTGTACTTACAATACTATTTTTGCGTTGTATTATTCTTGAAATTAATGAAAATAATAAATTAAGGAATCTCATCAGTACTAACTGCAATCATTTTATTTTTCTACATTTTTAACGTATTTATCTTAGCTTTGTTATTTTGAATATTGTAGTAATGCAGAAATTTAAATGTTTATAGATATTTTAAATTATAAATGTGTTCTACGTTATAAATATCACAATGTATATGTAAACAATCCTTTAATCAAATTACTGTGCAATAATGTTTTAAATTCACAGAAATATAATATATGCTATAAAAATTAATTTAGAATTATCTTTAATGAGAGATAATTATTTGTGAAAAATAAATTTCTAATTAATATTTACAACATATATCTACAAATTAATAATATATATATATACCTGTTATATTTTAGAAATGTTATATTTAGTGTAATAATATATATATATATATATATATATATATATATACAGGTAATGTATTCCCCAATCATAAAATGAGAAAATTTTTTACAACCAAATTTATACTAACGCCAAAGTATAATATGCATATTATATATATATAATTATGATTGATTTTCTATTTTTATGACAAGTTCATGTAAGATTAATTCGCCAATCTTGCAATTTATTGGTTTGTAATTGAACCAGTTTATAAATAAAATTTTCTCTAATGTCTACAGATATGAAATCTGTACAGATATGAAGTCTATAAATATGAAATATATTCTCTTATTTTTAAATCAATTTCTTAAGCGATTGAATGTACACAAGACAGATAATTCATAAATAATTTTTTTTATGAAATGATGTATTTTTCTTTAAAAAATTAATAAAAACTGCTAAAACCTCACTAAATATTGTAATTTTAAATAGCTCTAATTAACGTATTAATTAATCTAAACTATAAATTTAAATGGCTAGTGTAATAATATTTAAATCTCAAGGATTAAAACCTTTTTATAATCAAATTTTTTAGTTTCAGAGCTTTAAGTATTTATAGTGGGTAGTGCTATGAAATGTTTTTGAAAAAAATACTACTTTATATATTAAATTAGATTGTTTAGCAATCATAATTCTAAAATTATAATTATTATTGATTATATACAAATATGTTTTGAAATAAAAATAATAGGTTTATGTTTTAGTATCTTATAAATATTACTAATAAACAAAGTTCATAGTTTCTATATTACATATATACATATATAATAACATATGTAAATAAAATACGTTGCATAAACAAAAAGTGGTTTTTCCATCATATCCTAGAATTGGTTTTGAGCAAATAAAGGTTATATGGAGTGTTGTATAAAATAACATCAGAAAAATTAACATGTTTGATCAATTGTTGTTAATCGAAAAACGAATTAGAAAACAATATCAAACTAGAACTTTATTGTACCGAATAAAAAAATTTAGAAAACCAGAAAATGCAAGTATCGTTGTTTAATTACGAAAATAAAAACAGTCGTGACGAAGAGTATTCTTCTTTTCTGCAAAGGCAAGACAGGACGGTAGTAAGGGGCTTCGTAAAGGCAAATCGAATATGAAGGCGGTGTTACGGGGAAAAGAGAAGAGTTTCGTAAGCGGCAGGTGAGCCGTCTTTTGAAGCACCTGCCGAGGTTCCCGACAAGTCACATGGAATGGGGATCGACAACGCAGATTTTGCCCTCTTGGAAATCTTAACTTACCTCAGGCAATCGCGTGGTTGATCCAACGGTATATATCGATTTGAGTACTTGTCATTTCGCGTTTTGTCAGATACCTGTTTGCTTTGTTATTAGCTAAGAATCACGCATGAGAAATTAAGCTTTCACAATTAAACTTTAAGATTTAATATTTAAGATTTAAGATTTTGTCGAGTTTTTTGATAAAATTTTGTTCTAGAAGGATCGCGATGTAAAAACATTTTTTGGTTGGTAATTTTGAAGAATTTATAGTACTTTCAGAAAATTCGCTAAACGATTTTCGTAAACATTTAAAAATATTTGATCGCATCATATGTGTGCGCGCAAGCGCACGCACGCGCACACACACACACACACATATATAAAATATATTTCATATTATAAACATATCATATATATTTAAATTAAATAGATTAAGGCGATAATAATAATAGTTTATCCTTAACTCGTAGCCTTATTATTATTTAAACAATGATATGCATCTTGACCAAAGCTATAAACTCAAACGATATTTTGGAGTAATGAAATTATATGACATACTATATATTGTACTTTGTATATAAAATTAAAAAGAAAATGAATTTTTTAAATATTTTCATTCGCTTATGAAAATCTTGTTTATGATTGACAAAAAAGAAAAAGAAAAAGAAAAGTATATATTCAAATATATATTTACAAAGGGTTAATAAAATGAGATAATGCATACTTACTTTTATGCTATTAATGGACAGTAACTTTATATAACATTATAAATTTAAAATGGTATTTTAAACTTTACAATTATAAAATCATTTGTTACTTTGTTCAATAACATTTTTACAATATTTTCCTATGTTCATACAATAATAATAATAATAATATTTATAGTTTATTAAGTAATTCCAATGTATTAACATATAAACGAATAATTTCTATTAAAATATAAATCTGACTAAGAAAGTATGTTAATTATTGAAATTTGTACGAATACAATAATAGAAGATAATTTAAATAAATGTATGATTTAGAAATTATACAATTTTTTTCAAAATATTAAAAAAAAAAAAAATATTAGGAATAACATTCACTTTCTAGTTGTCTTTTGTTCGTAAAATTATAAACTGTAATCATAAAATTACATGCTTTTTCAAGTTCACTGCATCCTTTCCTTATCCGAAAACTATAAGTTTATTTTTGGTAATATTTTTGAAAAATAAAGATTACATTTTAAATGGATTTTTTAAAATATAGTTTAAAATTTTTTTTGCAGAAATAAGTTTTAATATTATTATATTCAAACATTAATTTAATAATTAAAAATTTTTAATAAATATTAGTATTATATACTATGGAATTTGAATAATCGCAACTGATAAAATGAATATAAATAAATATTTGTATAGATAAAAATCAAATATTATTAAAATTCTAAAACTTTATTTATTATGAAATTTATAAGATTTAAATATTTTATGAATGATTTCAAATACTTAGTTAATACATATTTTCAGATCTTAGCTGAAAACGTAGGTGCTACAATCAGTAATAAGTTTAGTAATCATTTAGTAAATTCCTTATACTTTTTTAATCCATAAAAGTATATTTTTATAGAAGTATTGAAATTATTTTGTATTAACGGTTTAAACAGTAATTAAACAAATTTTAAGTTTACTTTGAGTTCCAAAAGCGAGTTTGTGTGAAATTAATTTGCCGGGTTTAATTTACATTATACAATTTTTTATAGCTTTAAATATTTATATATTTATAAGAAAGATATTAAAATAATTGATATTTATTTTTAAATTACAATACTATTTTATGAATTCAATTTAATTATATCTAATTCGAGTATTTATAGTAGATGAAAACAATATCATACACTTACAATTTCAGTATATAACAGTTCTTTGATATAATGTTTTGTAAATTTGTTTATAATATTTATAAGGTAATCTAATAAGATTTATTTAAAAAAAGTAAATATACATAAAATTTACACATATCAAGGATATTTTTCAAGTTAAATCTATTTTGTAAATGTTCTGATTAGTAGACGCTGTTTCCCAGAAAAAACGTATAAACATCGATTAATCGCCATTAAAAAAAAAAGATTCCAAACGATTAGGCTAAAGAACTGGGTGTAACATTATATTAAATTTAACATCGGGAATGTTCGGGGACCATTTCTGCTGTGGTTTTGAAAAACGAAAGGCTGTTGTAGGCCAAGTGTGCAAGCAGCTGTAAAATAATTATTCTGGTTATTTCGTGCAAGGCTCAAAGAGAAGAAACGACCCCCGGAGTTTGCTATGGGATACAAAGAAGTATAGTGGCCGAGAATACGGGAGGGGAGAGGAACAACCGCTCTGAGTTCGATCCAGGTCCGCTCTCAGGTTCGTCTTTGCGGTTACTGGAGCCCGAACGCGTGCCATCTGCCGGTCCTTGTCTCCTCGGGTCCGGTTTCTCTCCCAGAATGCACGCACGTGCATGTTTCGAGGCCATGGCCGGATTCACCCACACCAATACGATGTGATCTATATGCATAGACTCCCCAAGATCATGTATTGATGCTTGGATCCGAGAAGCCTTCAACGCTCTGAATTGATTATTAAATTACAAAAACTTTCGTGTCAACGAGGTAATAATAAAGAGATATATAATTGCAATCAAAATTAAATATACAATTAATAAACTGCATTTACAGTAGAGATATTAACTAATAATAAATAACGATACACAACTTTCTCTTTCTTTCTGGATTTCGAGAAAATAACGTTTCATGTGGTCTACACTTTAATTTATCTTCCTCCTACAATCCTTGTGCATCACACTGCCGAACTTTTCTCCTGTCCTTCTTTTCACTTCTTAACGAATCAGAGCCGAGGTCATCGATATACTTTTAAAAACATACGCTGGTGCAATTTGAACCAGCTGCTAATCAATGTCCTATTTTGCGAGTTCACTCTTTAGGAACGGAACCAAACGGCCTGGGAATTTCGCCTATACTAAGAGACATGTATTCATTTCGGGTGCGTTTTTTTATTATTAGTGCAGGGTCCGCGAGGTCCGATTAATAAGACCGATATCTAAGACTATATATTGTTTAAAATATTTTTGGTGGTCATGCTCATTTTATTATCCAGTTAATAAATTTTTTAGACACATGTGTGTGCACGTCATAAACAGATCATCAAATAGTTTAATATTAATAAATAAATAATAAATAAATAATAAAATAAAATTAATAATAAATAAAAATATAATATAATTTTATTAATGATTTTGAATCCCTTATCTTCTAATATATTGATAATATAATTTCTCACTATTTTCTATTTAATGGTGTGACAATATGAAAATATTAATTTACAAACAAAAATATATGTTAATATACGTGCTGAAATCGTTATTATTTAATAAATATTGATATTATTCATAATTTATTTAATTTAAAACTATGCTTTTGTATCAATAATTTTTCGAGAGATTAAAGATATGATTTTGCAAACATATATACTTTTTTTTTACTAACTTTTTCTTTGTATTTAAGAAATGGTACTTGTTATTGAAAATTATTTGTAATTGGTTATACAGATATATATATTCATTGTAAAGTATTTTGTAGGCCTTTTTACTTAAAAATGCAAATGAAAATAATTGAAATCATAAGATAAGTATAAAGTTAGTAATAATGACCATATTTATATTTTGAAATTTTGAATTGAGTAAATATAAAATTATTATAAATTACCTTGTATTTGACAAGAAAAAATTATCAACAAAGTATGATCTATTAAAATTCTTTGTTTAGCTATCAAATTTTCTGTAAGTAAATTTCACTCTACTATTAATAATTAGTGATCTTACACATTTAATAGAATTAAAGAATAAATTAAATAATTTATAATTTATAGTATTTTCTTTTAATTTAATAATTTATAGTACTTTCAAAAATATTTGATTAAATAAATAGTTTCTTTTGGATATTGTCCATCAAAATATTAGCCCTTTTTCTGTTACGAAGAAGTAAATTCAAAATAGTTCATAAGTCAAAAATAAAATAACTTGTTGATTCAATACATTACAATCTCAAAATCGAAAGTTCCTTGATTCTGATTCGTTAAATGTAAGCTTTTCATTATCATAAGATTTAAAATCTCAATTTGTCACACAAAGACAAAAAGTCTGTTATAATTTTGCATTTTGCAGATTGTAGCAGCTTTTTTCAGATGGCAAACAGAAAAGAAGTAGTACTTTTCTATGCTATATTTTCTCTTTATATGGTATCTCGAGTAATGGACTTCAAAAAATAATCGAGTTTTTCAGTTTTTTTGCAAATACGATCGTAGTAAATTGTGACCATCAGTATCGATCGCTGTACTTTGCTTCCATTTTCAATGTTTTGCCGCTTTTCTGCCACAATTTGAAAAAAGTTTATGTATTTATTTCTTGACTTATATGATCAGAATTGTAAGTATTCGATGAGGACTAATACGTGTATGGCTATGAAGAAATTTATTGCAAAGAAATATTTTATTAAAATGTGTGCATATAAATACTTTTTTTTTTATATTGTACTTTATTTAAGACTTATGTAAGAGCAAATATAAATAGAATTTCACAAAACTCATCTTTATTGACTTTTTCAACAGGTACATTAATGCTTAGTTACGAATTAATAATAATCTCAGTATAATATAAACTATTGAATATTTATTATTTATATTTACCTGAATTACAAATGTAACTCAAACGCTAAAGCAAAACCAAATATCATCTTTTTTCTACCACATTTTGTTTAACAGCTTTATTAATCTAGCTAGTAAGCATGACAAAAAATGTAGATTATTATTATGTTATGCAAGACGCTATTATCTCATTTTCACGGACGATATATAAAATCGTAAGCGATTTGATTTCCAAATTTCATGCAAAAATTTGCAGTTGGGCGTAAACTATTTTTCAAATAAACATGCTTTTTTAAAAATGTAATTAGTGTTTTACCAAAAAATGAAAGGATGAAATGTATTGTATTGTGATTAATAGCCTACGATGATTATTTAAATTTATGTATAATTCTGTTGAGGTTTTCACAGAATAACAGAGTACCGTTTAAAATATTGTTGGATATTTTAACTCATTTTATACAACTTATCTTAACTTAATACAAGCATTATTAATTTGGATATTAATACAAAATATTTCATACGCATTAATATTAATTTTACATATTAATATTTGTAATTCAACTGATTGTTTTAGATTCTAATGAATATTAAGACTTTTAAATCGAATTTTACAAAAAATAAAAAACTCCATAACCAGGAAAGAAGGTAAGTTTGCGTGTACATGTTATGTGTAAATTTCTCTAAAAAGAATTTCTAAATTATTTCATAAACATATGCAATTAATTACCTTAACTGATTTTTAAAATTTGATGTATCAAACGGTATATGACAAGTTTTTTAAGACTTTCGGTGCAATCGCTGCATGGATATTAAGCTCTCTTAATGCTATTTGTAAGAAAAAATCAAGCTACCCCATTACATCACATGAAATGTAATAATTTTAAGGCAATAATTATATGATAGCAAACAAGTTAAAATGGATCGCCGGATCAAAGCAACGATGTTGGAAAGAAAATTAATTTTTGTTTCAAAAGCTTTCTAATCTTCAATCGAATAATAAATAGATTCTCATCTTAAATATGGATAGTATCATAAGAAAAAAGTCTACTATCTTGGACCTTTACCTATTTCTCCCGTCAAAAATTCTTTTTCATTGTGAGCCTGCTAACATATCTACGTATTCAAAGCAAGCTTTATATCTCAGTTTAAAATTCTTTTTGTCTACTCTAGCCATTCATAGTTTAATCCTCTTCACGTACATATCGCTGCTCTAGCTTTCTCCCTCCCTTCTTTCTTTTTTTATTCTCTCTTGCTCCTATTTTTTTTTTTTATTTTTTTCTTATCTCTTGTTTAATATTTCGGAACGGAAAACTTCGCTTAACAATACTGAATCTTAATATCCATTGGATTTCGAAAACATATTCAATATTTTTATTTTTTGACTTCGCATTTCTAAATAATTATCCAAGCGTATTTAATAATGATGCTAAAAATATTTTTTCATATAATGTCTACATTTTCAACGATGCAACGGATCTTTAATTTACCCATATCTTTTTAAT
>JAPYYT010001029.1:0-32797 GCA_030522565.1 Ceratosolen corneri
TATATATATATATATATATATATATATATATATGTATAATCATGCATGGGTAGAGTTCGAATTCAATCATCCGCGCCAGCAAAGTAAATCCCTTTACTTTAACTAAATATTATTAAATTCCATAGATTTATTTACAAAAGATGTAGCACTTGGATGTGGCGGTTCATTACCCTCTAATTGCAAGGCCGACGATGCGATAGAGTAAATAAACACTTTAGATACCCTCTACTTGAGCGTCTTTTCCTTTGATTATTACACGTTACAATTTCACGCTCTTTTTTCTATTCCATTTATAAAAGTACAAGCCCGCGCGGTGTCTAAACATTGCCGAAAGAAACTTGATTTTGCCTTGTAATAAGTGGTGAAATGAAGATGACCTACGAGTGTTGGGATGAGATGACAAAAAAAAAAAAATGCCGCGGATAAGTAACTCTTGTGGGTCTAAGAACCGCGGCAACTGTCTCTACACATATTGTTTGGGGCTAATTTGCGAGTTCGATGAGCCGTTGAAAATTTGGTAAATTTATTATGTAGTAGGGAGGAGGAAGTTGCGTAGCATAAGTTCGTCGTCCCATTCACTTTTCGTTTAACGCCTTGGTGTGTGGAAAGGGACCGAGGGCTCCTTACCGACGACTTACGGGCCGCGTTTCGCGTCGGGTGCGCGGGTGCGAGCGAGAGGGGGAACGGGAGGACCGAAGGAGCTTGTAACTCGGGCGGCCTTCGAACGTCTGAAGGACTCGGCATTCGCCCGGATGGATCTCGTGCCACTTTTGAAGTCATATTTATGTAGAGTTCGTGCCGCCGTCGAGGGGAGAGCCGAGGAGAGGGAGAGAGAAAATAGAAAGAGAGCGGGCAAATAGTTTGGAGAAGTTTTGCGAGGACGGCTCGACGATACAGTCCTATTCAAGAATTAGTGGAGTAAGGAAAGCATTTCTTTTATTGCCCAAGGATAATTGTTGTTGCATTAATTCCCGGACGTTTACTATGTAATGTGAAATGACGCCAATTTATCTTCTCACTGCCACTGAGATTTGGCATTCCATGAATATTCGCGTTTTGGAGAATTGTTCAATTACATTCGATACAACTTTTTCAATGTACACTGTAAAAATTGAAAATATTACGAAGAAGGTGAAGTAGGCCACGATTATAGTATTCGGACAACAAAAATTCTAATACAATGGATAGAAGATAAAAGCACAGCGAAAAATTTGATGTAAATCGAATGATATGGAATGTATTTGTAATGCAGTGCGATATTATTATTCATCAATTAAATTTGAATTTACTTTTGAATTAATTAATTTATATAATTTAAATAAAAAATATTTCATCTTGTAGATAAAAATTTTCATTCACTTTTATAATCCGAGTAAGGGCAATGATCTAAAGAGATAAATAAATGAAGTAAATTCTAGAAAAAAGACTGAAAAACCTTACTTTATAAAAAAAATTAGGTCTTTTTACTCTATGCTTATTTATCTCGCCAAATGCCATTTTTTTTATATTTCAAAAATCGCTTACGCAATGGAATTTAATTAATTAATGAATCCTGTAGTCCGATCAATTGTTATATTTATTTACTGAAGGTGATGGAAAACGACTTGGAGGGATTTCTCGTTGTAAATAAAATTACGGCAAAGTTTTTCGCTTAATTGAAATTTAAATTCACTATTAGTGTTCCTTTTTCTCGCATGTAAAATATTTGAAATTTGCAGAAGTTCATCGATAATCTTAAATTTTACTTTAAAGTATTTAAGAGAATCTACTTAAAAAGACGGCGCGTCTTCTTGCTAAAAATTTTTTTTTCTCCTATAAATCGATTCCCGAGACTGTACAACAACTACAGTCTTAAGAGATATTTGAGAGAGAAAGTGAGAGTACGAGAGAAAATCGAAGAATTAAGAGAAGCAAGGCATGGGAGAGAAAACAGAGAAGAAGCTGGGCGTGGGATGGAGCTCGAAGACAGGCCTGAGCCATTGAAAACTTCAAACTTAAGAACTTGGAGCTTCTCTTTCGCTCAGCACTTCCTCTCTCTGAGTTGTTCAAGAGAAAGGTGTTAAATAATACAGGCTTAAAATTCGCTCCATGCCGTACGTTGATCCCCGTCTCCTATGCCAACCTGCCTTCTCTCTCTCTCTCTCTCTCTCTCTCTCTCTATAAACTTGGCTCTGTATAAATTTCTGCCGGCCGAGGTGCGCAATCGCGTCAAATATTCCATGTTTGGTGCGAGCTAATTTTCAAAACTGTTCTCATTCCACGTATCGGTCCCATTTCAACTGCGAATCTTATCAATGAGTTTTGCCTCATTTGACCTCTAAAAATTTAATTATCTAATGTAAATCGAAGAATTATCGCCACTGAAATTTTACAATACATCAAAAATACAATTCATCATTGTTTCTTCAATTTTTTAATAATTTTCATTAAATTCTTAAAATTATTTTTCATCTTCACGTTGGAAGGCCTTTTCTGTTTGCCTTTTTATTTGCGTCGAATCGAGTAAATTCAGCGAAACCAATATCAGCATTCGAGCAGAACCTCTTCAACTTCAACTCAAACATTATCCTCGAAAGAAGCAGGACTTTCTTAATAATACACCGATCAGCATACCAATACTGACATTCAAAGGGTCGATTCAACGCAGCCAAACGAAGCTTATTTTTTATTAGCAATGATTTGTCACGTACAAATAAAAAATCTATGGATGAAAGATAGTGAGGCTGGGCGCGTAAGCACCTTAAGCCATTCGTTTTAAATGTCAGTGGTCAAGCGTCCTTGTCGAATAGCTTGGCCCGAGTGCGAATAACCGCCCCTGCGATTGCGCATAAATTGGCAAATGGCGAGGCGCGCGTGGCTCCTGGCAATCGTAGATAAAAGTCGAATAAGTCATAGATTTAAGCGTTTGTAGAGACGTGGGCTCGGATTCCTTAATTACGCGGCGCTTATATTGCGAGCGAGGTCACGAGGCAAAAGGGTTCTCGTTCTCTCGTTCTCGGCCTCCGACGGATGATAAAGCGTTGAGTGTCGCTACTGCCGAGTCGCCTCGGCCATTCCTCATTTTTATCTCACGGTTAATTATACTGATTATACGCGCGTCTCTTCATTAATTATTTTAACGAATGGCCCTTCCTTTACTTTTCTTTCCCTCTTCGCTTTTCAACTCTGCCAACTTTTTATATTGCAACTCCACCCCCCCCTCCCCCCTCTCCCCCGCCACCTCACGCGGATCCTTGTCGCCGTGCCCGCTCGTTGCCACGTTTGTTATTTTTTTAAATTGATCTGTGCATCCCTATAGCAGATAAATTTGATGAAAATGTTCACTGAAATATTTGCAATTGCGAGTAAATATTCTTTTTAGACGTCTAAATTATGCAGTTGGTATATTATTGAAAAGTTTAACTGCAAGTAAATAATTGTATTTAATGTAAGCTTCGTAATTAATTAAAGATAATTATGCATACGAAGAAGAGAGTACGTTATATCAAATAAAATATACTTAATATATTACTCATATTTATTTACCGTTAAACCGATAATAAATTCAACGTTATTCGACACTATTCTGCAACTGTTTTGATAAAATATTTTTGATGTTATTTTCATTGAATATCATTTTATCATATGAAAGTTAACGAGTAATTTTGCATTTAAGCTTCTATCGTTATTCGTGATCTTGTATTTATTAATCTATTTCGTTACTCTACACACAATGCTACTTTGGATTCACTTTCCCCCCCCCCCCCACATTCTTGAATTATTTCAGTTTTTTTTTTAAACCAAAATTTATTCGAATACAAACATCAATGCCTAAAATATCGATGAATTTACACCATTTGCAGTCCAAGCCTCCAAGTCCACTGTCTAAAAGAACGAAAATCTCTTCAATTAATTCTTTAAGTATTATGAAACAATGGGAATGTATATAGAGACAATTGAAAAGCGAACAATCCAAAGCAATTGCACGCCCTAATTATCACTGCAAATTCATATTATTCATATTCCTATCCGCCTATTATATCTATTTCGCTCCTCTTCAATAAGATTCGCATTTCTTTCACGTATAGAGGAAAAACTACGCCTCATCCTTCAACAAAAACGTGTCCCCCTCCTTTCGTCAAGCTCGCCTCGCTCGCCACTTATCTTAATTGAGTTAACTCACGAAAAACTCGGTCCTTCACTAGCCCTTACAGCAACTTAGGAAAAGAAATTCGGCGATCGAGACATCAATCGTCGTGGCCGCAGTACTTTGACTCGCCGGCAGCTACTTTTCAAGTTGCCCGAGCTGTTAGGACAAGGTAAAGTGGCGATTTTCACGAACCCTCGAGCGCCCCCTTTTCTTTGTAATGCCGATGAAAATACCTCCGAATACAATCGATTACGCTTATTGTTAGTGGAACAATTCGTGGCCTCTATTCATAATGGCTTGGTGGACTTGGAATTAGTGTGACTCTCGGTCGTTGAATTGCTTAAAAATTGTGGGAGCTCGATATATCAAATACTTTAAGCATCACGTCGAACGAAATCCGATTATTTTTTGAGTTGTAATTGTGGATTTTGAAATTTTAATTGCAATTGCCGCTTTATGGCAGTTGCGAGCTTCGTAAAGTAAATAAAATGTTTCTCAGTAAATGCAAGCTTAAATCAATGTTATCTCGCACGACACAACATGAGATTAAAGGGAGATGTAATACTAAATATACACCTTAAGTGTGCTTTAAATGGCTAAATGTGCTTGGTTTTTGCACCAAATATCCACTAAATATCTTATACACACGTACAAAGGCGCTGCGTCTGCTTGTATTAAATTTTATGATTTTCCTTCCTACCGAGATGATGGGCTTAATGGCATAACACCGAATGGGAATTGAAACTACTATGTTTTCTTTTTATATACTTTTATCACGTCTGACTTGTATGAATTAAGGAATAGATTGATCTCTCGTTACATAGATCCTAAAGTGACGAAGAACAAGAAATCAATGCCTGACATTCTCCCGTCACTATTAGCACTCTAGTACTCGCAACCGCTAATTACACGTTAATGCTCGTGAATAATTTGCAGCCGTTCGCCCACCCAACACTTACAATCTCTCCACACAAATAAACGAATGAACGCCAACCCAAATTACAACTGCATTTTATGAAAATTGCATCTATTCTTTCAATTAGGATTCTGGAAGAACGTCAACGTAGCCCATCGAATGAGAGAGCAGCATAAATGCAAACGAGCACGGCGCTCCAAAATCATGCCCCACCGAATGAAATGATAAAGCCAACGTGGATGCACTCCCACAACACGGCACAGCATCGAATCGTCACGTCCTCCCCCAATGGCGAATTCAACGAACATTTGATATCCGACACCTCGTGCACGATTCCACGAGCCGGCGGCGATGCGCTGCTTTAACGGGGAATCGCGTGTCATTCTGCCGTCGAATCCCTAGGCGTTGCCGTGTCGGGGAATGCGGGCAGGTGCCGATGTACATTTTCTCGCCCAAAATGAACCAACTTATCCGCTCCCTAAGCTCTCTCGGCTAATGTGCACGAGAGCCCAGATGCTACTTAGATCTTGCGGCGGGGTGGGGGTGGGGGGGAGCGAATGGCGTGCGATGCTTTATAGACGAGGAATCCCACGCGATGCTCGTTAGGATTTCGTTCTCATCGGTATTGATTGGCTGGCAGAACGAGTTGGCAGTGTAAATTCGGTCATTTGCAACGAGGCGGCATCTTGCCCCGTTAAAAAAAGCAGGAAATTCAATTTAATTTGGACGTTCGTTTTGACATGGCAATGGACATGGACTCGATCATTAAGAGGGTATTAAGCGTAATAATAATGCATTTGTACTTATCCGAATTTTTATTTGTGCTTTTATATGTTTTTTGAATACGCGTTAGGCAATTAATTGGTAAGAAGGGAAAATGATGTCGTTTATGCAAAATGAGGTAGATACATGTTTTTAATAATTAGTTTTGATTCTGAGTATAGATTTCTTAAAATATTATTCATATTATTGAGAATTGTTATATCGCTAACCGATATAACAGCTTTTATATTGGCTAATACATCATCTGAATCTAAATTTATTGCTCTTTATCATTAATGATAATGTACACCCATTCAAATAACCTAACAATAAAATAACGATAATTCATCAATAATTATTGATTTAGTTGTTATTCATCTTGTTATATATTTCATTATACGATTCTATGGTGCATTTTCTATTTTATCTTGTTCTACTTTTAATTTTCAGATTCCTTGTGAATAATTTTTTCTTTTTTATCCTCTTTTTATGTTCCTTGTTATATTAATCTTCTTACTATCACTTGAAGTATCGCATTTTTTTAATAAAAAAATGTTTCAATACTAAGCGCACACTTATATTTCTATCTTCGAATTTTTCATTATTTATCATTAGATCTTAAACCATTTCTAAATTTTTTGTTTGCAAGTATTTTTTAGGCCGACTTTTTTTTACGCCATTCTTTCCATTTTTTTTCCCCCTCTAACTTTCTCCATCACACATCCTCCCAATATCTTATATCTTTTTTACTTTTAATTTTCATTTTCTATCATATCATACTGCCTTCCGTATCTTGCAGTTGTTCACTTTGTTCTTTTTTTAAGATTTTGAAGTAGCTATATTCATTTTTTACCTTTACTTTCTATTTACGTTTATTGCGTGTCTAATTTTTGATACCCTTATATTACTTTTCCATACATATCTTCGATTACTTTCTTTTGTAATTAATTATGCCTAAATTTAATAAATTTGCTTCTATGAATTTCAGTGATCCGATTGCAGTTACTTCACTATACATAATTTTGTTATTAACAACTTTTTGTTTATTAATAATATTTTACCTCGAGCTTCTCTTATTTACTTAATTCGCTCTTATTATCCCGGTCTCTCACTATATAAACAAATTGTTTATTCTTCATTTTCTATTTTCATTAATCCTTTTTTTTTTCTATTATCATTTTAAAATATCTTTGACATTTAGTATTAATCAAAGAAATCATTATTAGAGCCAATAATATATATATAATACATAAAGTTATAATCCAACGTTTTTGAAAGGTTATTAATTCCCTGCTATTAAGCCGCTATATCCCGGCAATCGTATATAATACATTTTCCATTGCTCAATCCCGCCTCGAATATATATCACTCACGCAAAGGCCATTAACGCATATAGTCCAACACACACGCGCGCGCCCACGCGCGCGCGCGCACACACACAACCACAAACACAAATGCGCCCAATCAAATAAAAAATAACTTGGCCGTACATACGAATGGTGAATGCGCGCTTGTAGAAGAGAAAGTGAGATGAAGGCCTATACAATACACCCCTTAATGAGTGTATCATGGCAAATGAAGCCAAACACCGTACTGTAATATGGGAAAGTTAGGAAAAGTCGAAATAGTCCTGGAATCCTTTCCAATAGCAGCCTTAGTTGCCGGGAACTGATGCGTAACTTTGCAGGATAATTGGGGAATGGTGTTTATCTAACAATTAATGTTTATTTAAATGGATGCTGCTTCATTAATTTTATTACAGATGGTTAATTTGACTTGATACTTCAATTTTACTTTGTGCCATTCAAATATATCGTTAGTTTTTAATTTCGGTATTTTTAATAATTTGTTGCGTGCGTTAAAGTTTGTATGTAATAATTTAGAAAAAGGTTTAGTCATGCGTATCTATGCGTATTATAATTATAATTATAAATATTTTAACTTTAGAACGTTTTATTTTCTTCGATATTTCAAGCAATATTTCTATTCTACTTATATAATTTTAAGTACATTAAAATAGTACAATTAAAAGATAAAATATAATAGAAAAATTTCTTACGATTATCTAATGTTAAGCACAAAGAGGTAAATAAATAATTTTAAAAGATATGCATTATATATTAAGGAGTTTCAAATTAAAATTACGAATTTAGAAGTCTTTCTTTAATCTGTATATATATATATATATATATATATATATATAGATATTTTTAATTTGAAGATTTGCTTTATTCTAAGGTTGCATTATGGTTTTCCAGACTAATTTTTTAAGTTTATTAACTTAAGTCAAGTTAATTAATTATTTAATTTTTATTTCAAATATTTATAATCGAATTTTAAAAAGATATTTTATAATTACAAAATTCTACATCGATCTAAATTATTGTTCACAATGCGCAACGTTTTATAAATTTTTGATTTTAATATATTAATATCCTATAATAAGATTAAAAATAGCAATTATATGTGTTTCAATAAAATTATCAATAAAAACATTTAACGTATTTAAACGATGCATAATGCTCAATTTCATAATTACAATAGGTCATTTACATATTAATTAATGTGGTATAATTGAAATGACAAAATGTACAAATAATGCATTTTTCAATAAAATAAAAATAAGATTACTGAAATTAATGTGCAACCATAATTTCGGATTGTGTCAGTCAATTAATGTAATAAAAGATAAGTTCATACATATTTTAGTGTAACAATTATAATTTTATAAAATCATGGATGTGTGTGTGCTGTATAGACCATTGTTAATACGAATTGCTTCAAGAAGTTGCACAATTTTAGAAATATTTACATCAATGTGTTAACTAAGGTACTTATAATTATTAAATATTATTAAAGTTTTGTGAAAGTATTTGAATTTTTTATTTACCATTGGTGTATTCAATAATTGCTTATTAAATATGTATACAAGCTTTTATCACAAAAGGCGTTGAAATTCAACATGACTTTTAGGCTTTTGCAACTCTAACTCACATTGCAATCATTGGTATAGATTTTAAAGCCTATGCGTGATAAACTGCATTTTACATATTTTCTCTCTGGGATCGTTAGTACTTATCAGATTCTCTTGTTCTTTTGGTTTTCGCGTTTATCTGTCCTATTTACTCATAAGCAACTGCTTCCTAAATATTTCTAAAATATTCATCTAAATTCATCCGAATTAGCGGATATTGATATGTCATGCTTATTTGATAAATGGTTTCGAATTTATTATTATTCGTATTGTAACTGTGTATTTATTACAAGCCTTTTGACATTTATGCAATTATATGTTTTATAGCGGCCTATTATATATATATATATCTATTTTCCGCTTTAATAATATGTAAATCACGCTGACGTCAATTTTAAATATTAAAATGAAATGAAATAATTAATAATCTTTCTCCGCTTTAGTAATTCTAACATATAATCAATTAATCAATTAAGAGCTTATAAATACCAATAAATTTGCTTAATTATGTATTATTCGCCAAATCCTCGCGGTACATGGATCAATTTACAGTTTAATAATGTTTATCGAATTTCAATAAAGGCTAATTTTGTAATCCTCATCCCCTTTCGTCCCACCAGATTTATAAACCCAACAATTTTCCGTAATTAGATGCAAATTCGCCGTTACAAGACAAAGCTTAAGAAGGGGCTCTCGTATAATGTGCACCTAAGCGAATCATCAAAATATGAAAGTATAATAACATGGCCAACTTAAAGCATCTCATATATATATATATATTTTCATAAATTTTGCGTTTCTAATGTACAGTAAAATGATGCTTAGTTAATGTAATTTGTACGTTGAGCTTTAATGCTTGCCTTCGGAACCTAATATAAAAATGCATAATCTAATAAGGGTTGACAAATGTTTTGCATTTAACGGAACTTTCATAAGATTTTGCCGATTAGCCAAAGCAAGCAATTAATCTTACAAAAATAATTTTCTACAGATTGTTTGGATTTGCTAATAATCTTCTGCATATTGTTTAATTAAAAAAATAGCCACCATTAAATCACTTTAGTAGCAATTACCTAGTCTATAATAATATAATAGATAATAATACGTGGAATGATGATTTCGGTGTTTGGTTAAAATAGTTTGGTCAAGAAGTTTCAGCGATAAGTTCCCTAATTGTCGGGGTCGATGTCATTATTCAGTTCTGAATTATGAATTATAATGTAATCAGTTCCATCATCTTACGTGGGATGACCAGTGTCGCGGTGAATTCCAAAGTTCCTTATAAAATCCTCATGCTTTTCAATTCGATTTCGACCTTCAATAATGTTGCGCTCGATCATTTCTCCTTCCCTTCTTCCCTCGAGTGCATTTGAATAAAGACAATATAGCGAGAAAGAGACGAGTGTGTGCGAGTGTGTGCGAGTGTGTGCGAGTGGTTCTGTCTGACCACTAACATTTCTAACAAATTTAACGAAAAGTTCTCGACTCGCTTGACACTGAAGTTTTTTTCTCTCCTTGTTTAATCGGAGGACTAACTAGAAAGTCGAGAGGGGATTTCAGTTAATGGTTTCAACATAAAAATTAGTCTGCTTGGATAGATAAATATCACAAGGCTGTTTCAGATTGCCAACTTCTATTTTTGTGATGGCTTGTGGTGAAGTTAAAAGTTGACTTTGTAACAAAAGATTCGCTACGATTTTTAATGATCTTTTGCTAAATTTTGCGAAACAATACTTTTAAAACTTAAGCAAATATTATATCACTATTAGTTTATTAATATATTATTTCAAGTGTTTCTTAATTTTATACTTTGACTTATAAATCGTATGATATATTCGAAGAATAGTCCATGCATTTATAATTATGTAGTAAAAAGTTTTATTTCCATACTAGAATTTTTTATACAATATATTTTTAGTGCAAAAATACGTAACAAATGAATTATAGAAAAAATATATTTAAACGTTTTGCTCTATTGACTGGCTTTATTTTAGAATTTCAAAATTTTGTTTAATATCAATGACGGTAAATTTTTAATAATGATTTAAGAAAATATTCTTCACTGCTTCTTTATAAATATTTAGCTATGTACTATTTACATATTAAGATATCTTAATTATTGTTAATTATTGAAAGAGTCATGAGAGAATGAAGTAAATGTTTTATGAATTTAAATGTTTGATTCGATAAACTCGGCTGCACGAGAAAATAACGGTAAATTGAACATAATAGAAAAGTAATACAAGTCGATAAAATAGATCAAAAAGTACATTAATTTTTAGGATCTACATTAGCAATTTAGCTATGCCTCCATTTACAATTTACTCTCTTTTTCGTCACTCGGTTTCCGTTTCGTGGGGCGATTACGAGGGTCCATCTCGGTTTTTCTGATTGCCTGGGAATTCAGGCAGCTGTCTCAATCTTTCGCACTGATGAGTTCAGAGTCTTTTAAGGGTGGCTTTTCATGCCATATTATGTATTCTATTAAATAGTTGACCTCCTACATATAATGAGACTGTAAATACTACGCACACACACGTACGCTAACAAAATACACAAACTTAGATTGCATGGAATAAGGGTGGAAATATTTGTTCATTTTTCAAAATAATAATTTATCAGTAATATGAACGGAATTTACTTTTATAGAAATATTTTTTCAATATTATAAAAAGTATAAGGAAATTGTTGAAAGTTATGTTGCAATTTCAACAACTAAACAACGAAAAAGATAAGGTTGAAAAAAATAAGCTTAAGTATATAAGGACGATTAATAACACTGAGAGCTTTGGACAGAGAAATGTAAGAAGGACATTTTTCTGAATTTATCGAGGCGTCATTCGACGACAAATGCCTACTTTCCTCGTCGATTTTTCTCCTTTCTCTTACATTTAGCAATCTTTCTTTCTTCCTTCCTCTCTCTCTCTCTCTCTCTCTCTCTCTCTCCTATCCTTGTTTGTCTTTTTTCATTTTTATCTATATTCTTTCTTTAAATTTCATTCTTTGTATATTCTTTGTTCCTACATTCCTCTTTCAAATTTTATATATTTTTTTAATCAGTAACTTCAAGTCCAATGTGTTTTTGTATTGTACTTTTTTTTTTTGTATTTTTGTATTGTAATTTTATTTATGGGGACAAATTTTGCCAAGTGTTTATGTTGTTATTAAAATTCGTATTTGAGATAATGAAAACGTTGTAAATTGAGAATTAATGCTACTGTGAAAGGACTTTTTAAAGTGATAAATGTAATGGAGAATTTAAATATAACAGAATGAATATTAATCGAACTTTTAGTTACTTATTGTTGCTAAAAATATATATATTTCAGTGACTTGTATAAATCCTACTGATTAAAATTCGAAAGCACGCGCAATCCTTTTTATTTAGGGGCATTTCAATGTTATGATTTAATGTAAGATATTGTGAAGTTTATACTAAAATTTTTTATTTAATCTCGTAACGAGTATTAGTTTTGGTGTGAGAAACTTCCACGAACGACGAACCGACGAAAGTTGACGAATTAAAGTATTATGGTAATTGGCTATTCTTAAGTTGTAAGTCAGGCATAAGTTTTACCGAGCTTAAATAAAGTATAATACGAGGGAAGATTTAATTATTTTTAATTTTTTTTTTTGTATTTGCATACGATAGAAAATTAATAGTGTCTTAAAGTATGAAAGATATGGAGTGAAGTAGAGGATTAAAGTATATTAGAGAGAAAACGGGGGAAGGGAAAAGTAATCTCTCTCTTCGTGGTTTTTCAGGATCTTAGCACTTCTCGTTGACTCGTACTTGAAGATAATGAAATGCCTTTCGAGTCGACTCCCTCTTTGCATTCGTTTAAACGAGCTCTAGATTTGTGCTACGACGACTCGATTCGAATTTAAAAGGGTTGGGAAGAAGAAGAGACACCCGATATACGCCTAATATATGGCCATTGTTCGAGAATTTGATTACACGCGACTCAACAAAAGGAAACAGATGGAAATTGCCTGGGAGACTTAGGAATTCCGGATGGAAATGAGATAAAGTTTTGACGGCAGTAGTGCTAATACTTGGTTTTTTAATTTTTTTGGATAGCTAATTGAATGGATATAAAAAGCAATTAAATCTTATGCCACTAAAATAAATTTACATTTACTGAATTTGGAATTATTTTGCCCATAAATATATTTCTGAATTCAGTCGAAAAATTTATTTATTTGAAATTACTTTGTCAGAAAAATTATTGCTTATTAAGAAACCGTAAGAAAACATCACGTTCAAATATTGAATCGTCAAATTTTCAAAATTATAATTCAAAAGTAAATGATAATAGCAATAATAATAATAATAATATTGATTAAATAATTAAAATAATTATTAATTCATTAATTCATTAATCAATTATAAGGAAAATTAATTATCGTGGAAATTATTTATAATTAATAATTGCAATAATACATATTGTATTTAAAATTTAGAAACGACTTACTTAGGAATATATGCTTTTTGAAATTCAATTTTATAAAGTTAAAAACATTATTTAAGAAAACAAATTCTTATTAGTTTATTACGAGAAATTTCTTATGATATTTTAATTAATAGTAAGGATGCAATGAAGTGAATGAATAAATAATGCGAGTTTTCTTATTAGCTGAAAAATTCAAATATTCACATTTTAGAAAATTATTCGAATGTTGAAGGCTGCTTTATTCAAATAAGCTAATCAATCCTTATTTATGTATAATTCCAATCGAACCCACCCACAATATAGTTCTTTATAAGAGATATTTCGTAATATAATACCAATATAACTATTAGTATAGAATTTATAAATTTACGGTAAATCTGAAGCAATGGTGAATGGTGGTAAGCAATTGGTAGTCTCGAAGTTGTTTCGCATGGGCTTAGGTAATCTCGGCCTTAAACTCTTGGTGAAAGAATTGCTTCCTTGGTCAGTAAACTTCATTGTTAGCGAAGTCTAAGGACTCTTGGAGAGAGATTTCACGAGAATTTGTGTCGTTTTTGTGGGGCGCGTCGGGAGGAATCCTGGATTCGGGAGGAAGTTCACGGTAATTGATGATCCGGAGACATTAGCATGCCATCGCACGATTATTGGCATTATCGGATTGTTGGGGTTAGCCTGATTTTAACGGACGTCGTTCGTTTATTTATCCACTCATTCATTTGGGCTTGCCAAGACCGAAATAGAAAATTCGCACTCTTAACTAAACGACTGGTTGCTCCAGCTCAAGGGATTCTTGTCTTGTCGAATACTTTTAGCAAGACAATTGAGATGTGGGCTTTTTAATCTTTCAGATAATAACTTCCACAGTGCTGGTAATTTCACAGCTAATAGTCTGCATAATGATTTTAATTTTACAAATTATAATTCATTTTATGCGCGGTGCTTGTTTGGTTCCTTATGTCTTCGTAAGCTATTGGAGGCTCGATGTGGCTGGTGAGAAAAAGTTTATAGAATGTTGGTTTTTTACTTGTAATATTATTTTAAACACTCATGTTCCGAAGTCCGTATAATGAATTAACCGTCTCGTCGGCGCCGTGTAATATGATCGTTAGTGTTTACGAATATAACAGGGAACAAAAGAGTGCTGTAGACGCGAGACTAGACATTCATTGCCAGAAAGATCGAGAACAATACTCAAGTGAAGTGTTATAATTGCACGTGGTCGTGTCTAAAAGACATTTAAAGTAGAGTGATTAAAATCGAAGGTGATTGAACTTGAACGAAAAGAGTGGAAGACAATGTGTATGACTAATATTAGTGGAGTTTTGACCGTTGAATTCATAGACTACTCGAATGAAAGAGCGAGAAGGATAGAAGCAGAGTGCATGTGTAATTACACTTGTCGCCATAGGGCCCGGGATAGATAAAGTAAGACGACTTCGCGGTTTCCCCCACTCTGCCTGCGCGGCGGACTCGGCCGTAGTGTGACTGCGGGCGAGAAAAGGCCCGCCTATCGGTCAAAAACAACAAGGACAGAAAACTCAGTGCTCCAATGACAATTAGAGTAACAAATTGCCGATCGCGGGACCAATAGGAAAAATCGGATGAATTAGTTCCAGGGAGGTGGCGAAAAGTCGCAATGCGCACTGTGAGTGCAAAGTGATGCTCTGCGTGGTGTCAGTGTGCTTGTGGTTGTCTTTGGTTGACGTATGATGTTCATTTAGACCTCAAAGTGATAATCCTAGTGGTAGCCGCAACAAAGCAAGAAAGAGAAGATTGGTTAAACGCCGTCTTGAGTGGTTGAAGTGAGGCAATTTTTTTTCAACAAAGGGTTAATAGTACCAGCCATTCAGCAAAGGCATAGGTAAAGACAACTGCTAAGGCCTTCTCAGCAACAAAAGAAGAGGGAAGCTACCCTCTTCCGCGCATTCGCGCAGGGTCAACGAACTGCTGCAGTGCGCTCGCACAGGGGCAAGGTCAAGGACTTTCTTGGGACTACTCGCGCAGTACGTAAGAGAGAGAGAGAGAGAGAGAGAGATAGAGAACTTGCAATGCAATAGAGGTTTGTTTCATCCATCTCAGTTTAAAAGGGGTTTAGCCGCATGGCGGATTTCAATTTGTAATTGATTCTCCATCAACGGGTCAAGGCCGTTATCGATTACCACTCGCGGATCATCCGCGACTTCTACAATATTACACACGCACGCACTAATAATTTTATCATCCACTGTACAAAACAATAGAGCATGTGTATTATTAAATAATTAGAAAACAGCACACCCACACACATGTTTAACGATTTAATCAATTCTACCACCAACATGAGTCCTATTATATACACACTCTTTAACATCGGGGAGTGCATAGATTAAAAGCAGGTGAAATTCCTATCAATAGGGCATCGATTCAGATAAACTGAGCCCACGAAAGCTTGGTAGAGGATATCTAAACATTTTGGTCCTTTGAGCCAGATATAAGTAAGGTAGAAAAGTGCTATTAAAAAGTGTTATTAAAGTGTGTATTAAATAGAGATTGAGCTTGGGAAACAAACTGTCAAAGTAAAAGGAATTGGTAGTGTGTTATGCAATTTATACTGTGTTACATTGAAAGGAATATAAGAATTTGCATAAAAACTAATCAGTGTTTATAAACATTTATAAGGTTTCAGTTTGTTACAAATCATTACAAAGTTTAGAGTAAAGAGGTAAAGATGATGAGAACCAAAAGTGAATATCAACGAAAAGGTGCTGGAGCTCCAGCAGAAAAAGTGAGTGCTGAGCTGTTATTGAAAATAAAGAAACAACTGATTAGGATTACGTGTATGAAGAATTTGGAAGATAAAGCTAAGATATACACAACAGGAGGCCTTAGTAAAATCACAGCATTAATGATCATCTTGCAAAAACTGGGTACTGAATTTCTAAAAGAACATGTATATATGTGAGTAACATGGCCTGAAACTCTTATTAATCATGCCTATTTCGTTACAGATACCTTTAACCAGGAAAAACGACAATATTTAAAAATCAAATTGATACTCGCAAGACTGGAAGATGAGTTGAAAGCCAGTGAGAAGACTAATAATTCATAGTGTCCAAGTGCAGTGAGTGCAGAAGCAGCTTATCGAGAATCGATTCAACTGCCTGAAATAACATTGCCTACCTTCTCTGGAGACTACACGAAATGGCCCAGTTTGCGAGACATGTTTAATGTAATAATTATGAGCAAAAGAAAATTGAGGAAGGTTGAGAAACTGTATTATTTGAGAGGAGTATTACAAGGACCTCCAGCTGATTTTGTATCAGGACTATAAGTCTGTGATAAATTGCTTGACATATCCTGGGGCATCTTAATAAAAAGGTATGACAATAAAAGATTACTAATCAACTCACACTTCAACACTCTATTTGTGAAACTAGAGCCAATAAGAGGAGACGCTCCCTCGCTTGACAAATTCTTAAGTACAGTACAAATACAAGTAAAAATGTTAAGAACTCTAGTAAAAAAGGAAGACGAAGGAGAATATATATTCGTTCATCTTGTTACACGATTACTGGATGAGAGGTCTAAAAAAGAATGGCTAATGTCAATGGGCAATACAACTACATTTCCAAAGTTAAAACAACAAGATTTCATAATCTCATGCCCAAGAGCACTTCAAAGTTTGGGCACCACTGAGAGAAGAAGGGCGCCTGCTCGAATAGTAAGAAAGAAAACCATAAGCTACCAATCTACACCACAGATTGTCAATAGTAGGCCGAATAATAATAATAATAATAATAATAATGTATATACCCCAACACTACATAAATAATTGTCCTATGTTCAAGGAAATGTCGTTGGATTGGATGAGAGACGAGACTTCACAAGGTCCCATAATCTGTGCTTCAAATGTTTAGGCAATCAGTTTGCAAGTGCATGTAGGGTAAGGAAAAAATGCGAGAAGTGTCATGGACGACATCGTACACTGCTACACGATGATAGTAGGTGGGTGAAAGCGCAACCATCAATAATGTAAATAGTACAGTAACTCTTGAATTATTAGCCACAGCTGTAGTAACAGTAAAGTAAAAAACTACACTCCAAGCTCTCCTAATAGATTTAGGTTCAGCATTGACATTTGTTTCAAAACAATTAATTAAAAAACTCAAAATTCCTTATAAAAATTCTACACTATCAATGCATGGAATTGGTGGCACTCAAATTCAAGGATTACTGTACAAGCACAACTTTAAAAACATTAACTGCTGATCTTCCTGACTTCCAGATATCAGAGTACGACTGGCCTCGTTTGAAAGGACATGACTTTTGCAGATCTTAATTTTCTTACACAAAGACCTGTAGACACTATGGATGGCTGGTGGTAGGCCCCACTGGTGAATGCCGAGTGTCCTCTTTCATCGCCCAAGTAGCACAAACCAGATAGAGAAAATATGCTGTGCAAATGTTTAACGAAGTTTTGGGAACAAGAAGAAGTTCCAATTGACGACACTCCGGGATACATTGTTGAGGAGCAGCAGTCCGAAGAGCACTTCAAAACACTTGCGAACAAGACAGGAAGGGCAGGTATATTGTTCGAATTCGTTTCAAAACACCCATAACTGTTTTAGGCAAATCACGGAAAGCCGCAAATCACTGTTTACAAGGCCAAATAAAACGATTCTCAACTGACAGCTCCAATTTCAATTTATATCAACAATTTATTGACAGAGTATGAACAACTTAATCGACAAAAGCTCCAATGGTCTCGGTAACGAAAGTTGATTGTTTTTACATGCCACATCACGGAGTTTTAAATCCACACAGTGAAAAAACAAAATTAAGAGTAGTATTTAATGGCTCCAGCAAAACAAGCTCAGGACACTCGATTAATGATATCATGTACACTGGAGCAAATTCACATTTGGAAATATCAAACGTATTACTGTGAATACGACAATATCGACATTTATTCGCAACTGACCCAACAAAAATGTAATGTCACTTATGGGACGAAGACCGCACCATTCCTGGCGGTGAGAACGTTATGGTAACTCGTTGAAGACGAGGGAGGGACACCAGTACCCACTAGCAGTGTCACGCACAAAAAAAAAAGAAGATATGTGGACGATATTTTTGGAGGTTCTGACAACCCACATAACCAGAAGAAATCGCAATACGATTAAAGAACCTCGGCGTGGCGGGCGGCTTGCCGTTTGCAAAATGGCACCCGACACGCGACGACGTATGATCACTGCAGTCGGTGCCGAAAAGGAAAGGATGTCACCAATTTCATTTGACCAATTTCAGTTGTGAAACAAAATTATTGGGATTAAAATGGAACCCTCAAGAAGAGACGTTTGGCTTCACTACAAAAATCACAACCGCAAATAACAGAATAACAAAATGTAATGTCTTAACGGAAGTGGCGCGGATATTTGACTCGTTAGGCTTTGTCTCACTAGTGGTAATAAGAGCAAGAAAAAAACAACTGCACTGGCATGGTACCCTCCCAGAAAAATTATTAGACAAATGGATTAAGATCAGAGGTGAAAGCACTTTATACACAATAGAGTTACACGGATTCGCGGACGCATTAAAAAAAAGGCCATGGCGGCAGTCATTTATCATTTAATCATTAATCAAGGAAATCTTAAGACAAGCTCATTTGTGTCCTCCAAGACAGGAGTAGCCCCCATCAAAGAAATGACTATACCGAGGCTAGAAATACCTGCAGCATTAATTTTATTAAAAACTCATGAAATATGCGAGAACTACAGTAAAGTTGAACATTACAAAGGCTTACATGTAGACCAATTCAACTGTACCTCTAGATTGGGTGTCATCACATGCATCGCACTGGAGAGTCTACGTAAAAAACAGATTGACAAAGATCCAAGAATTAAATCCAGACACGGAGTGGAGGTATGTGCCAGGTATCTCAAATCCAGCATCAGGGATTTTAACATCGGGGAGTGCATAGATTAAAAGCAGGTGAAATCCCTATCAATAGGGCATCGATTCAGATAAACTGAGCCCATGTTAGCTAGGTAGAGGATACCTAATCAACCTGTTATTCTTTCCATAAGCTTAAACGAATTTTTATATAAATTGGTAACAAAGAAAACAAGCTGTTGTATCATTTGTTATTAATGGCAAGTATTTTTATGGTCGCTTCATATCATTGCTGTGACTATGAAGCTTTGCTCATTATTTCATACTATATTTAAATTTCTTATTTATAAATATCGATGTTATATCAATTACAGAAATTAGGCTTTTATTTTAAAATGAAATTTACTCGAGCAAATTAATGTTATGCGAATAACCAAATTGTTATTCAAATTTCTATAATGAAGTACGTATGTTGTGACTCATGTCTGGTAGAAATCATTCCAAATAAAAAATTGGCTGAATAAAAATTTCTTCCAAGAACCATTATTTACATGCTAATTTTTCTTAATTTATTTAAATTCTAATTTTATTTATCGTTTTTTTTGTTTCTGTTTATATAATTACAACAGTACAAGGCACTAAAATGACAATAAAAATGACCGAATATCCAATAATTTTCGTCATCACATAATGTTCGCGTTGCCATTGATTTTTAATCGTGACGGCCCTTCCTGTTATTCTCAATAAGCAGCATTTTTCTCTCATTTCTAGCCGAAAAGCTCGAGCGTAAGACTCCCAGTGACGACGACGACTCAATCGCGTTCGATCTTGAAAGGAAGTCCTTAGCAATAATAAAGTATCCCGGAACTCTGGCTGGCTGTTGCTCCTGGCTGCCGATATTAATTAACCCAGGAGAAACACGCACTTGGTACGTAATGGGAGTGGGAGGCCTCCTGTTGGCCTCCTGTTGTAGTAGTAGTAGTACGTAGGTGGTCTCCTGGTGCTGGTTGTGGTACTTTTCCACATTTCCGTGGCTGCTCCTGGTGGAAGTGGGTGTCGTTGCGTCACTAGGGGGCTCGGTGCATTTGCATATTATAAGTGGCGTAAGGGACACGATATCATCGGGCGCGTCGTCTCGACGACTGTTCGTTTATTTTGCGCGGGCCCGCTTTTTTCGCGCAATCGACGATTAAGATTTGCTTTGCGGAAAGATAAGCTAATCGGTGTAGCTGGATTCAGGTGAGGCCTCGGAATAAGCTGGGGTCGACGTATGCCTCGATCGGCGAGATAAGGTTAATTCCGTGTTTGATGAAGAAATTATGGTAAGTAGGTGTCATGGGCTTGCAAATTAGTTTTTTCTCTTTTAATGCTGTTCGTATGGGAGTAGGGAAAAAAGTGCTCTTGTGGGTCGGCATATTGAGCGCGAATATCCTGGTTTGGAGTTAAGCAAACAAACTTCTTATGCACGTGTTAATGGCCGGAATATACAGTGTCATTTTAATAATGACATTTTCAACTTTAATATATTTTTCATTTTAATATTCATTATAATTCCATGACAATTCATTTTTTTTTTTGTTTTTTCAAACGATTGCTACATACTTACTATTTCTCTTTAAAAGCTCTTTTCAATTATTATGCTTTTAATTATTATGAAATCGTGTTATTCGTTATATATTCCATGTAAAATGTATTAAAGGTATATTTTTAAAGATTTGATTTCAGTGAGATATTTGCACAAGCTATTAATTATTAAAACAAAAAAAAAAAAAAAAAAAAACCAAAGAAAAGAAAAAAAGAAAACATTCATCATTAAGAACTATTGACTGTAGAAAAGTTATAATTTTTAATCAAGAATATATAACTGATAATATTAACCATTTTATACGTATAATATTTATATTTCTTTTTGTAATAAATTTTAACGTGTTATTCTTCGAGTTGTACAACTTTAAAATAATGAAATTTTCATGGCTACTCAGTAATTCGCAATTAATCAATTCGCATTAACTACATATAATTAGTTTCCCATAAACAGTTATTCAATTTATATGAAAAATTGTATTGGAAATAATAATAATAATAATAATAATAGTTTGACTTTCATTTGAAATCGTTCGTTTATCCCCGAAATTCAGAATGAAATTGGAATGTGAAAAATGCAAAGATATTGGTGTGGGGGAAATGGTAGCTGCCTCGTTGATAGGAACAAAACTTGTATGACAATCTCAAATGCGACTTAATTCAGATATTAAATGTTGGGCTTTCTGGAGCTTCTGATGCTCCTCCTCAAATAAAACGATTTATCAGACTTGGTTTCTCCGAACGGCCGTATCGCATAAGCCGAATGCAGTTAATTTCATCCGACTGTACATTAATTATAGAGGCACGTATATGCGTGCATGCGGAAACGGAGTCGATTTACGTCCAGAAGTAACTTCTTACACGCGAGGAAGAAAAAGTGAGAAGGTTACGTCGTAGTAAGGATCTATTGCAGACGTGACTGAATTATTTAATGTGTGCGATTAGAGATATGGAGTGAGCGTCATGGAGATCTTACGTCAATATACTGGCTCGATCTGTCGAGGGATTGTTCTACTCTGTAATAATCAATAAATTATTTGGCAATGTAATTGGCACATATTAAATGCTTCGCTACTTTTTTTAAATCTGCAGACGCGCACTGAAATTGGCGTGTCTGTCAAAAAATCCAAGTCCGAAGTAATCTTCCTCGAGCTTCTCGACTCTCTCCAAGTCGACAAGTAGTCGAGTTTTCAAAGACAACCATACGTTTCTTACATTTACATAAATCGATGGCAGACTATGTAAACGTTCGAAGGCCAAAAAGTCGTCGCGACACCTTCCTCCACTTGGCCAACCAATTTAGTTGCACAGATAATTACCGAGTATAATATGCTTTATTGGGAGAATGAGGAAAGCGATGTAATAAGAATGGAGGAGTATCGGCTTGGATGTGATCAAGGCGGATTGAACCAGGAGTGCGAGGAATTTCGGGTTTCCTCGGGTGCGACGCGTCGACGTATAGACTAGCGCGGCTAGGAAGCTACTCGACACTGGAGGCCCGCAGACGGTCCATTGGAGAACGAGAAGGGGGGGGGGAGCACCTTTGCCAATATCCGGTCTCAAGCCTAGTCGGCTTTTCCTTGCAATGAGGCGAGTGACACCGGGGCGGATCGTTAAGGCATGCGGGAAGAGCTCGGGCGGCGGCGGCGGGGGTGTAGTGGACTGGGATGGGGTTGGGGGGGGGAGGGTGAGGCGGCGGCTTGCTTAGCGGGTGAGCTTAATTAATAAGGACACGCGATATCTCCGGGCCCCCGTCCCCCGTCGGCTCCTCTAAGACGCCTCGCGTGTATACCCTTTCGCTGGGCTTGACGAAGACTATCGAGGGTGGAAGGCAACAGCCTCGGGGGAGTCCTTTGTTGTCGAGGGGCTCAGGAACGGGAGGAATCGGCCGAGCCGCCACTTTAACCCGCCTTGAGGGCTGCTTGCTGTGTCGTCTCTCTCGGATCCTTTAGGACTTCATCTATCTCTATATCGCTGTCGCAGTTTCTGTCCCTGCATTTCGCGGCGCAAGGGGGGGGCGGGGGGCAGGGTGGGGGATATTTTTAAATCACAAGCCTGGCGCCGAGGTTCATACCAGGGACAGATTGGGGTCAAGGATGTTCTTTCTTGTTTCTTTCGAGGAGGATCCGCTTGAAAAGTTGCGCTCGCGAGTCCAGTCGACACATTTGTGCTTTTTGTTATTTTACGACGTTATGACGTTTGGGCGGGGGACGCTTTATTGAGTCGTTTGAAATATTTCGCGTGGAAGCTGAATGCTTCATTCTGAAATGCTTCGTCTCTAATAAATTGTCGTGGTAAATTATAATAGCATGAAATAGAAGCTTTGTTTACTCGTGTTTACTCGCATAAATTTTGTAAGAAAAAATGTTCGCGCAAAGACGCTATTTTACGTAATGATTTTTTTTTTTTACCAAGTTTTTGAAAGATTTGATACTATTGACTGTGTGATTAGGTTGAACTATTATAGTGATTTCAAATGATCATCATCATATTAATGAAATAAATTTAGCAAAGATTTGATTTAGGTTTGAATTTTCTTCTTATTACTCTTGAGTTAATACAGTATCCTCTGCTTTCGTGCATAAAAATATTCATGAACTGATTTAATAAAAATTCATGCCTATTTTACATCTATGGAAAATTTATCTCCATCCTATAATTCGTATAGAATGCAATGAAAAATATAAGAAAAATAATAATAACATTGACTAGAATTCTTTTGTTTAAGATTACGTAAGAGGCTTCGGTCTTAATTCTCAACTAAATTCGACATGCAAATAAATTCTCGATAAATCGTTGTTATTAAAAGAGCTTGTATTAATTAATCGCCTCAGTTAGTTAATATGTAGGTAATATTTAAACAATAATTGAACATTTTTTCATCAAGTAATCTCCTTTTTTTTTTTTTTTTTTTTCTAATAAGAAGTATGAGAAAGAGTCGATACAAAGTATAAACATTCAATTTTGTTGTTTAAATCGTACCTGCGGCTGAAGATGAGTCACCTGTCGTTTGATGTGAGCCAAAGTGGCAGTTGGAGGTGGATGTAGAGCCATGTTTGCAAAAACCAGCCGCTCCTCGTAGTCGTATTCGCAGAGAATTTTATTCTCGCACAAGTAAAATCGATCTCCCACGCAAAATCTGAAGTATGATTCAGAAAATATGTTGAGTTTGTTGGAAAACAAAGTATAATTGTTATATTAATATATTAATATAATATAAAGTTTTAAATTAAGGCAATGAAAATACTTGTCGCATCTTATAATTATCCTGCTCAATTAGAGAACGTACATTTTGCTTACATTAATCTCGATATTACCATAATTTCATTTGTTATTTTTGATCATATACACACACATGCGTGCTTATTATTATATCCACACCCTTGTGCGGATTTAGTGCGAAGAGAACGCGAGAACGAGCTGTAATATCTTTAAAAAAAAGTAAGGTAGTGCTGTAATAAATATATAATTATATATATATATATGATATATATGTATATGTATATATGTATAGAGTGGTAACTAAACGCGGGGAGGTAGTAAGGCGTGCTAATTCCGTTTAAGATCGCTTTCCGTTCTGCTTCGAGTGCGCCTACGAGGGAAATTGCGAGAAAATAAAAACAAGGTATGCCACCCTTCTTCTTTTTCTTCTTCCTCATCCTGTTGCTTTCGACTCGGAAAATCTTCAAGGTTCTTTAGATGCAAATTCCCCTACTCGATTTGACGCTCGCTCCCTCTCCTCGTCGACTTGGCGCTGTTCTCATGAAAACTTAGCCCCACCACTTTCCACAGAATATTGGTATTCGCTTGTTTTCAAGCTTAATGAGCTCGCCATAATTTTATGGTTTCATTAAGTAGAGTATTGCCGCTTCTCTTCTACCGCCCACTCATTTGAATCAAAGATGCTGCTTCTTCCCCCTTATTAAAATATCTGGGAATTGCTTGCATCTTTCGTCGGGCGTACATTTGGACAACGTCATTACGGTAATTATAATTGCTTTACTAAATAAATTCACGGAGTTAATGCTCTTTTAATTGACAGTTATGTAAGAAAGGCCTTATTGTTGCTCTTAATTAGGATGAATAGCATCGCGCGATAATATATAAAATAGTTTGCTCGATATATTGCAGCTATTTGGCTGAGCATTATATAATAAATTTTCTTAATGTATTGATAGGGACAATACAGTCTCGATTTAATGATAATATATATATATATATACAGACGAATACTTGCTAATTTGTTTTAATTGCAATAACAAATCACGCTTGCATTAAATGAACTTTATAATTGTAGAATTAGATTGTCTCATTCCTTTAAAGATTTTAGCTAGAATTAAATATTAATGATCTTTTACAAATCAATCGATCGTGTCATTTTAACAATGATATCACTAATGCGTATGGACGAGTATTAAAGCCGCATCAACAAGCTGCCCAACGCAGTAAAATATAAAAACAAACTCATTACCATTGTATAAGTGCACTGGTTGTAATATAATTATTTTGAATTACTTATGCCATTCCATTGAAATGTAGTCAATGGGATAAAAATTCAGTTTCAGTCAAGGTTTTAAGAATTTCGCACCCTAAATTAGATAAACGATGTGACAGATCGGAGTTCTGAGAAACCTAATGGATAATTTATTTGGCATAAATAAATGCACGATAAGATAAACATAATTTTGTCGAACATATTTAAGGCGCCACTTTCACCAGATCATGTTAATTCACTCGTATGAACTCGTAAAGCTCTGTCGTATCTTACCTAACAACATTACGAATCCACGATATCGATTTCTCTTCCAAGCATTCAGCAGTCAAACCACAATCTAGACGATAAAATTCCACTTTACCGCGCTACCCAAGCAAAATTATTCTCCATTTTCTTTAACAGAATCATTAGATTCTCTTGGGTCCGTGGCGATCCGCACGCACAAGTCGCGCGACTCTCGCTACTTTCTTATAGGCTTTCCTTCCCTTATCGCGCCGCCTGCTCGGGGCATTATTCAGCGAGCGATATGTCGAATCGACATTGTATTCAAAATTATGAAGAAGCGGGAGGGGGCAAATGATGGTGCGGTGGCTCATACGTGCCCGGATTACGCTATTCCCGGCGAATACAAAGGCGTTGTCGCGCTTTTTACGCTCAGCATCCGCCAACTGTCGTCGTTCCCTCCGCCTGGGCCTTTAAAATTCGAGATTTCTCATATTGGGATTTTATTGCTGATTTAAAAGCCGATATTTGCGACAGCTGTTACCGACCGATATATATCGCATAAAGTTTATTATAAAAAATTGACAAAGAGTTTCGCTAAAGATTTAGTGCTCGCTGTGGCTACTCTTGGGGGAGCATCTTGGGGGAAGTGGATCGCCGCTTTGCTAATTGTTCTCATAATGAAATTGTTCTTCTAGTAATAGATGGTGAATTTGTCTATTATACCGCGGCTCTTTAGGATCGAGAAAGTAAAGTAGAAGATGGCAGCTCGAGACGATCAGTTTTATGGTAATTGGTCGGGAGCTATAAACTTATCTCGTGCCTAGTTTCTTTGCTAAATGCGAGTTATGCTGCATTGATTAAACTCATCGAGTTAAACTGACTTCGCAAGTTATATTTATAAGCACAACAAATAATCCAAATTTATTCTAGCTAATGCTCGCGATTAATTAGGCTATCGGAGAAATGCTTAATTATTTCAATTGGGAGAGCTTCAATCGGTGAAGCTATTTTCAATGCAGGGCCTATTAAAAAAAAAAACGTAATTACAACGAGACAAATATGTATGGCTATTGCGAGGCTCGAATAATTCGATTAATAAATATAGACACTTTATTTGTAGGCATAATTCGTTGAGTTATTTGTCAAAAAATGACAAGTTCGTTACTTCGCCATTGCCTTGAAGGAATGGCAAGATTTTTGAAATTCAAGTCATGCGCTGCCAGCATCAGTCTGCTGTTTTTTTTTCTAACGAAGCATGTCGAGAATGATAGGCGTGTCCGAGCGATTTGTCTTGAGAATTACTTTTTAAAAATCCCGAATTTTATTCAGCCGGAGCTTCTTCTTTATGTGCGAGACATCATCGAGATTTATGAATATTTTACAACTCTGATTTAGATATCGACTAGTCAAAGTACTTTCAAACTTTTATGCATTAGAGATTGAGAGGACTAGTTGCATATAATAATAATAGTCAATATTTGTATATTATAGTCTGTCTAATTATATATGATACTTGTGTGCTTTAACACTGCGACGAGACATTTTAATCTTATGATACTTTCAGACGACTGTAAATGTTTGCACCTAATTATCGGAAAAAATTTATCTGTTATTTATTCGTCTGTTAAGGTTAGATTGTAGTAGAGGTCTACTTTGAATAATTAATTATCATTTTTATATGCTTATTATTTATCGAGTTGAAATGATGTCTTATGGACTTTCGAGTCATTCACACTGAAATCTTAATATTGTTAATCATAATGCAAAATTCATTTAATATTGTTATTATAAATTAAGGAAAATCATTGAGATTTATATTGCTTGAAGTACTTATTAAATATTAGTAAATGAGTATGCGTTGTAATAGGTATCCATAGAAAAAAGATATTTTACATTGTTTTCATGGTATTTCACTTTTGAAATCTAATCCAATTACTATCCAATCTAATTGTAAAATATATATTCTATTAAATAATTATCTTAACGATTATTTTAGATTATTGACGATATTTATAAAATTCAATTCTAAAGTTCACTGTATTAAATGAATGATATTGGTTTAGTTAAGGCACTTTACACAATGGATGTTTGGTAAATTTTTATTAGCTTGTAATTTCTAATCTATGTTAATCTGACTTTGTAATTTATTGCTTTATATTATATTTATTGGAGAAATTCATTGTAAACTGCAAATATATTTGTGAACTCGTGATATTCGTAAAAATACTTCTTACTATGCATGAGATTAGTGAATACTGAATTTGTATTCTTATTGTCTGCTTTCATAATATTTATCTTTTTTTTTTTGTTTTTTTTATTATTATGCATTACAAAATTAGTACATGTCGCGAAATTAATAATAAAGTATTCATCATTTTCATATATAATTGTATTTCCCTATAATGCCAAACATACGAATATTACGATAAATTTGGCATAATTCATTGTATGAATTACATAGAGAATAAATATTTTGCTGTACCTCAAGCATTCCTTCGCATTTAAATGGAATTGAATACGATCGATTAATTAAAAATAGGAAAATAATAAAACAATTTGAGAGTAATATTTGCAATAATAGCGTGGGAAAATATTGTAAAATAATTATACATATATATCTAAACATACTCGCGTCTCGGTTATTACCCAACATTTCATGATAGATTCGAGTGATTTAAATAATTCATAGTTAATGCAGTTTAGAGATGATTGGCATGCAATATGAGATTAAATGTAATTTTGGCTATTATCCGTTTGTAAATTAAAAGAATCTTTGAATTCTAAATATTCCTAAAGTCTTTTACTACTTTTGATTACTTATCCCGCGGAGTAATAATGATCGCGACATCCAGGAGGAATAAATGCAGTTTATGCTTATCTTTTCGCCATAATAATAAACTCATAGGCCAATTGTCTGCCGCGAGTACATTCCTGTTTATCGACACTTCATGAAATATTTATTCGAAGCTGGATATTACGAGAAGGAGGAGGAAAAGGCGGAAGAAGAAAGTCTGGCTGGCAGGGAGGAGGAGGAAGAGATCCTTCTCCGGAGAAGGCGAGCGAAAGCAAGAAAAAAAAAGGAAACGATCGCGAAGGAAAAGCGAAGAAAAAGTGCAGACTAGCAGGAGGCAGTACGAGGTGCATGTTGTATCGCGGCAGTCATATAAAATTCAAATGGTGAATAATAAAAGTATATTCGGCGTGTCGGCAGCTCCCGCGGAAAATCCACGGCCATTCGGTATTCAGCGGACGGCGGTCGCGTCCCGTGTTGGAATCTGGTTTAGATTCTCTTTTCTTCTTTATCTCGCTGCTCTCTCGAGCTTTTCATTCTTTCATCCCGTCCTTTTTACTTTTACCGCCAGGGGATTTCTGCCGAGTGGTTTATTCCGGCGCTTATGCTAATGCAGACGTGATTTTTTTTCAGCACCTCAGCACCTGCGCGTGGTACTAAACATTTACGGGCGCACGAGGAAGCACGGGGACGCCTCTCCACGTATGTGAATCCTTCCTCTCGGGATCGGAGAGCGAGAAAAAGCTCGTGTACTGCTGTGCTTCGTCCCGAGTTTGCTTTAATGGCGCTGCCTACTCCCGTGCTGGATACTAATTGATAATCGTAATTCCAAATGGTCCCCCCCCCCGGCTTTTGTTGTTGACGGATTTTAGTGGTGCAGGGTAATTGTGGATTTTTAGATGCTTGAGCTGCAGCTTCTTTCACGTTTCGATATTCGTGATATCTGCCAGAATGGCAATGTAGCCCTCTGGGGGTTTACGTAATTACACTTATAATTCGGGCATTATAATATTTCCCGTCAATTTAATATCTCTTTATAAACTAGACCAGAGCAATGCTATATATGTTGCGTTATGTTTTTTAAAGTCACCGTGATTTTTCCAAGTAACGATAAGGCTTATGAAAGTAATTCCTTAATTAGTTCCTGATTCCTGAATTAATTAATTATAGAACTGTCTTTATATTTAATATATAAAATACCAATGTATTTTAACATTGGTATCGATGGACTTTTCTTGGCTTTTAACTACATTAGTAATTAATGTCATGTTAATAGACTCATTATTTTATTAATTGATCAATTACTTGCCAAAGATGCCTTCCCAATGTAAATCAGCCGTAGAAACTTTTTAATTACCTAAAAAAGTTACATTAATAATAAGAATGGGAAACTGAGCGTATTTATAATAAATAGTTGGGCTGTTACCGGCAAAAGAAAACAACTAATAATACCAACGCGATTAATTAAGATTAAAGAGTATTTGGCAAACTATCGTCGTAGAATTAATTGAATATACTTGCTGGTAGGTAAAGGAGCTGCTAATGCTCAACTCGTCCATGTATGAGAAAAAGCTGCAGCAATGCATTTAGACAGCCCTAGGTGAGAGCAGAAATACCGTCGTCGTAATTAATACTGAAAATTCGGGATTTCTTCATCTCGTGAGCATCTCCCGCCACCCCACCACAAACGACAATGCCTATAATAACAACAAACAATGCGATAGTGCGATGCTTACTCTTTGTTCGTCGGCCAAATTTTATCCTCCGGGAAGTATCGCCTCATAAACACAATCTGCCCTAAAGAGCATAGCTGGAGGCAGCCATAGAAGCTCGTTAAACAACATCAGCGGTCTTTAGAGCGCCTCTCCTCTACGTATAAATGCAGTGTTGCTGCCGTTGTTATCAGCTTCGGATGTCTCTCCCGCGTACCTATGCCACCTCCTCCTCCTCCACCTCCTCCTCCTCCTCTAAAATCGCAAGGCCATTACGTGCACGGATGTGAAAAAACGGCACGCGGGGCATCTTTCTGCCCGCCGCTCTTTTATGGCAGTCGATCCGTAGTGGCTTCACGGAGATCGATATGCCTCTCTCTCTCTCTCTCTCTCTGTCTATTTGTATGCTTTTATTCTCATTTCGGTGGCTGCTCGTCGCGGTGCTGCGGTACTTATCGTAGTCAGTTACGAGGGCGCATTGGCTTTTACGGCTGGTACGCCGCGCTCTCTCATCGTGTAACAGAGAAGGGAATCAAAACGTCGCTGTTGTCTTGCTCGTGACTTTTATAAGATGAACGGGGCAATTTTTTCCCCGAGACTTTCCTTCCTCCTTTCGTCGCTGCTTTATGTGGAACATTTGATAAATTAAATCCGACACGAAGCGGGGAATCACTGTTTGTATAATTTCATCAAATTTTCCTTATTGCTCGAGTGTGCGTGTGAAATAATGCAATTCACTTGAATTAACATTATCGTTTGAAATAAGAGAAGGGTAATGTTGATAGTCAGGTACTTTTGCACGCGCTTGTGTAAAGAAGAATTTCATAAGTGAATTAATGTTGACACGAACGATTTAGTGATTATGAATATTTTTTAGTTAAGTGATCTCATTATGTCAAAGCATTCTCTGCTAAATTTAAAGTTCGGAGAAAATTGCTAGTGGAATGCAGTGCTAATGCTTTAACTCTGAGGCATTTGGAAATTCAGCGCGAATACTATTATATTTCAAGTATAATATTATTTCTTTCAAGGTTTTGTGTGATTTTATATTGCTCGGTATATTTATTATGAAAGATATACGCAATGAATATTTTAAAAGTGAAAAGGACCGTGTTTGCGATTCTCGTTACGATTAAAAAAGAAATAAATGAAAAGGAGGGCAGTTTGCTGTAATTTGCCAAATAAAAGATTTTCATTGATAAATCCATCCAATTTAATATATATATATATATATATATATATATATATATGTATAATATATTGGAAGAGAAGTTTAGAAAAGTTAGGTTTAGAGATTAGACAATAAAATATTTTGCACGATATAATAATAAACACTTTGTCATCGCAGAAGCCAATGAAAATTATTGGGATCACAATTTTTATTTAAAATGAAAATCTAATAATAAAGTTTTAAATATGTAAATATATATTTTGGTAGGCTACAATGCATGGATAATCGATCATACAGGATATAGTTATACAAATTTATGCTAATATAGAGTGTTTGTTTTAAAAAGAACTGAAGCTACTTGTGTATTCAAAATTATGTAACATTTACGTACTAATATTCTTAGTTTATTCAAAAAAGTTTATCATTTTAGAGGGAATAAAAATTCAATTTGATCGTCAATTTCATAGTGTTATTACAATTATAAATTCAATTTTTTTTTAAATAAAAGACCTTCTAATTGTGGACTTGTAATTAATTAATAAGCTATGCCAAATAGATCTATTCTTATATATTTAATCTATTATTGGAAGTCTAGAAAACATTCCTTCCGAGTCTGAAACTGGCTGATCCCTTAATAAATGTATATGTGACAAAGAATGCCATGTATTGTGCCGAATTATTATCATTCTTAATTGATTAATTGCAAAATACTTTAACATCCACAAGCCATGATGTTTTAGCTCTAAAAATTTATTGAAATTCTATGGCGACGTACAATTCTGTTTTGAGGTAAAGACGTAATAGACGAGGAACTCTTGCGGTACATTGCGGTGTGTTTGTGGAGGTTTAACGTCATCGTCGCTGGATTATCTCTCTCTTGCTCGCTGCACCTTCTCTTTATCGTACTATTCCCTTCTCTGCATCGACTCTCGAGATTCTCTACTCTGGTAAATAAAGAGAAACCTCAAACGGCACAAGATTTTAGTGCTTCTCGCGTGTACGTTCGAGCCACAAGTCAATCAGTATTTCAAATTACATCGCTACCTTTTTCACCCAAAATCCAAATATTATTTTTGACTCAAGTCAATACAAGCAACTTCCCAACCAAGCATATTAATTAATAATACCTTTACGTACAAAAAAAATCCCATTTCCATAATAATAGGATGCTCCGAGCTAAAGGTCAATGCACACTTCTCTTGGTTCCTTAAACTGTATTCTTATATAATTTTTAGATGAATGATCTACCTATTTACTTCAAAACATATAAAAGGCCATCGACATATTATTTTTGAAAAACAATTCAATACGTCTTCAATAGTCTTTTTAAGCCACTGCTTTAAATGCATTAGGGCATGACAAATTAGCCTCCCCTCAACCTCCTCCCCCTCCCCGCCGGTGAATACGTCGCCTAAAAAGATATGAATTTTTCAAGATGGACAGTAGTGATCCACCCATTAATTGATGCGTGCCTAATGTGCAGTCGCTCGGTGCTTCAATTGCATCCTTCGACTCTTCATCCCGAGCCAGCCGATCTCTTTCTCACAGAAGTCAGGTCTCGGCGGGCCTCCGAGCCTGTCAGTTTTCGTGCTCCTGCCCGTGACGCACTCAATTTGCATTGGGATGTGAAGCGCGACAGAGACAATACCACTCACCCTGTGTTTGTCACTCTCCTGACTTTCAGCCCCGTCGAGAGCTGGCGGGTGGGGTGGG
>JAPYYT010001030.1:0-32776 GCA_030522565.1 Ceratosolen corneri
GGGTGGGTGGGTGGGAGGCATATCAAATTCTAAACGAGAGCGGCGGGGATTGTGGGTGAGGGGCCGAGTTGTGTAAAAGCGCGGTGAAAGTCCCAGGCAGGGCCTTTTTTTCAGGCCCTCGTAAAGGAAACTGTTGACGAATCTCGCCAGGCCCCGATCACTTTTGCATGCTTTACCCATATTTTGCTCCGCGGTATTTACGCGATCGCCAACTGCCATCGCCACAACATTACGGCAATGTTCAAGAGCCGTAAGGAGCGGCATTAGCGGCGTGTTGTGCCGCCGCTTATATGCCCGTTTCCCGCATTATTTATACTTTTACTCGTACGACGGTCACGTTCGAACACACTACTTCCTGTGCGGTACGCGCCGCGTATCGGGAATGCAAATGTAAATAAAGCTACCGAGAAATCGTATAAAATGCACCTTGAGACGTCGTTCTCGCTCGTGTGTGTTTTGTCGTTGCCTTGGTCCGGCTCTCCCCGAAAAATTTCGAGCCACTTGCTCTATCTATTGGCGATTAAGCGATCGATTGGCTCGACGTCCTTCCCCCATCCTTCCGCCATCCTTCTTCCGCACATCCCTGTGGGGCGAGATATCGAGAGCGTGGGGCTATTGTTGCCTATGTTGGCAGCATTCATTATCGAAGCCATCCTTGAATAAGTGAAGGAGCGAGTGTTTATTTGGTACAGAATGCGGCTTTGCGTATCCGCTTTTCGTGAGGTTTGTTTCGCAATTATATTATGCGTTGCGTGCCTCAGTACACCGAAATGCACGATACGTATTAGTTCTGTAATAGCCATTAGTTTCTCTGGTTAGTGAATATATTAGGCATTACATAAAGACTAATGGCTTCTTCGAACGTGAAATTTTTAAGCTCCGCTCTGTATATTAGTAAGCTCGTACGTGCATAAATCTAAGTTGTGGCTCGTAAATCTTAAGCGATATTGCAGAAAACGATGATGGCTATTAGGCATGGAAAATTTTTAATCAAGAGAGTAGAGTTAAAAGTTTGATTTAATTCGATAGGCTGTAAATCTTTGAAAAAAAAATGAAATATTTTAAGGTCAATTGTCTTATCGTCTCTTCCTATCTCAACGCTCAATATCGTCTAATCAGCTCAAAATAATTTTTTTTTCTTCATACTTTCGTATTCATTCGATTTACTCAAATGAATTTCACGATTACACTCATTGAGGTTTTTATTCTTTTTACAAACGGTACTTCAACATGAAAAATTGTAATTATCTATTTATCAGTTTAATTAATTATTGAGCTTGAATCCGATAAAGCGAAAAATCTATTCGTACTTTTTAAATTTAGTGCTTACTTGAACTTGAGTTTAGTACTTCAATCTACCACTACGGCTCAATATACCTCATTTTCACAATACACACACGCGCACGCACGCGCGCTCACGCACACACACGTATAATTAAAAATGATATCATTTTATTAATTCGTCTCGGCACTTTTTCTAGATGCTTATGTGTAATTTTCTTTATGGCGCGTGGATAACAATAACACTAAATGTACTTTTTCTATTTATTAAGAGAATCTTTAAGGTTGTAAATATTCGCTAATACTTGACACAATATTAAAATGCCCAACAATTGAAATTATATTATTATTATTATTATTATTAAATAGCGCATTATGTAGGGTATTGCGTTTTACAATCAATAGCATTTAAATTATTTCATTTATACAAATAACCAGCATAATTTCCTTTAAGCGTAATAATAATATAGAGAATTTAAAATTACATTATTTATATATAATTTAAATAATATGACAATATTTTAATAATAAATTTAAAATTTACAACTTCATATTAATCGCTAATATATATATATTTTTCAAAATAACAAGATTAAATAAACTTTAATTGCTCGATTTATAAATATGCAATGTTAGTTAATCAATTTTTTACCTTTACGATTACCTTTATGATAACAAGCATATTTATAATTTGCAAAACTTATTTACATTACTTGTTACTTGTGTTTCTAGCTGCTGAATAAGGAAAGTCGTAGTATTTAAGCTTATTAATTTCCATGTAAACAAATAGACTTTTTAGATAAAACTTGCTAAATAGATTATTACAAACATTTTCAAATCGAATAAATGTTTTCAAATCGTTGTCATTACGTTAACTGGTTATATTAATTAATTAAACTTTCTATATTCAGAAGTTTTATTTTATTTTGTTTTTTTTAAACGGATTATCAAGTTAATTATGACATATCTTATACAAAATTTATCAAGCTTAACAACATTTTTTTAATTCAGTGTATATGTATGCACTCGGTATCTTACTTAGAGCGTTTCACATTACTTAATAGTATTAGCGAATTCCTTTTCTTTTTCTTTTTTTCTTTTTTTAATTGAAAGTCACATACTGGTTTTGAAAAATACATAAAAATTAATTAATTAATGCATTAGTCCATAATAAAGGCATTTTCGTCCATTATCCTGTGAATAAGATAATTACAAATTTATATAAAATTAATATTGAATTTAAAACACTTACATATTCATAGGGTCGTTAATAAATTTTAATTATATTTTAATGTATTCTAAATTCGATAGAAAATAACTTAAAGTTAATATAAACTTTTATCACAATCATAAATGTATATATATATATATGTATATATATATGTATATGTATGTATATCCTAATGCAGTAGATCGAGTTAAATTTTCAAATTGAACTTCGTATATTTGATTTGAAATAAATTTGATATAAAATAAATTTTAAATAGAATAAGCCTGATTTGGTTGGAAATATAAGAAATTCAAATGCAGTACATTTAATTTTCATTTATTAATAATTGTAATTATTTATTTTCAATGTCTTTTTTGAATGTATAAATTCGAGTTCTTAAACTTTTAATTTAAATTTATAGTAAAAAGATTCAGTTTTGTTTTTATGCAATAAATTTCAATTTTACGAGACATTTTTTTATATAAAATTTATTGAATATATTAACTTCTACTAAAACTTCATTTGTGATTTATAGATTGTTGAAAATCTATTGCATATATTAACTTTAAATAATGAATGTATACTTGAAAACATTAATAATTTCAAATAGAAAATAGTATACGTAGATAATTAAGCTAATAATATAATTGTTACAAAAAAACTTGTAATTTTTTAAAAATAATATTTTACTGAAGAGTATATAGAGACTTATAAATGATAACAAGGAAATGTATAATATTCATTATAATAATGTTGTTGGATATAATCATAATAATATAAAGAGAATAACTTTACAAATAATAATCTTAAATGTATAATGAATATTTATGAAATAATATATGTATTTAGATGACGTTTTAAATAATTTTTATTTTACAGTTTCAAATAATATTTTACGGTAATTGCATATTGAAATGTCAGATAAAAGTATTTATGAACAAGTATTTTTTATCAAATATTATTTAACTTAATTAAAAAATTATATTTTTACAAGAATTTTTATTTATTAAATAATTATTATCCAACATCTATCATTCTCAACCAACATAAAAGCAATTTTTAATGTAATATATATATATATAAATTAATTATAATAAAATCTATAAGCTATATTTCTTTGTTACACTATAAATAAAATGTATATTAACTGCGAAACGTATTTTCTGAAATATTTATTATTTGATTGTTATAATAATATAATATTGCACTATTATAGAAACTTTAAAAGCACGTGAAAGCAAATGTATTTCGCTTTACAATTTAGACTCGAGTAATTAGTCAATATATCTAGCCGAATATTATCTGCGATTAAGAACAAATAATTTACATAACTCATCAATAATGAACATAAATTTTACAATTAAATTAATCAACTCACACGGTATACGTAATAATATATATCACAATTATTATGCACATTTGGTAAAAATAGAAGCCCAATACAACAAACCTCATTAAAACATGAAAGTTGTATGTAGGTCAAAATAAACGATCAGCTTCTATAATCCTAATAGCCTCTATTAATACAAAAGGTAATAATAGAAATTATTCTATATGAATTAATGAGAAATTTCGTTTATGTAAAACCTCTTGCAAATAATGCCGTATTATCCACGTAGCAAATTATTGATTTAAAGAGACTTGAAAAAGATGTATTATAAGTGAGCACACGAAATAATTTCAAACATATGAAAACTGAATTCTTACATACTTTTAATTGTAAATTATTGTCAAGACAATGTTAATACATTTTAAAATACGTGTATGCATTGAATTGACAGTAATTGACGGTGTAATTGATGGTTAAGCAATATAATAATGTGCCGCTTTGTTATTAATTGTTATCACGTTCGTTCAAATTGTGGCAATTAATTTATACGATTAATAAATAAATAAACTAATAAATCGAACTAGAACAAACATATAAAAAATAAAAAATGTGTATTTTTTTTAAAAACAAGAGTAATAAATTCACTGAAAAAATATTTTTGAAACGTGTGGCCGCGATTAAAAATAATGTTATTAAAAGTAAATAAAATTTAATGTTATTTAAGAATCATTAATTACGTAGAACATAGTTGGATGAAACAGCCGCTGACTGCGCGTGCATTTATCGTTTACCAAGACAAATATATACACACATGACAAGCGACAATTCTGAAACGAGTATCGTTAATACAGATCGATCATGAAAATCTGGCTTTTATAATTGATTTTCTTGGAAAATGCACTTATTTGTTTATGCAAAATGAAGATAATTTTACGATATATCGCCAAAACAATGAATTCGTTGACCAAATGTAGCGCGTATTTAGAATAAATGCGTAATCGTTTTTAATACGAAATTGGCGATAAAATGACTTTTAAAATAAAGTGTTTTATGGAATTTTAATAATCCTATTTGTATAAAAATCCAATTAGAAGGATAAATAGGAGGAGAAAAATTAAAATTTAATTATTATCTCACCTGTAGGAACTATTTGTATGCGGAAGTATGTTAATTTGAAATTATCTACTATTATAATAAGTAAATTGTATGGAATTATACCATTCTAAAAGATAAAATTGTCTCGAAAATATTCAATTTAACTCAAGTCCATTAGTTAAAATAATCATTAAACGCGAATATTGTTTTAATAATAAAGTTCCGCGTGCCTTGAATTTTAAGAAATAATTTTATACCGGAATTTATTTTATTAAAAAATCAACTTCTTGCTAAGTTTGGTAGTACTTTAATAAAACGTACATATATATATATATATATACGATAATAAAATAAAATACTTTGATAAAATTAAAAAAAATAAATAATATATATATAGTTTTTATTTCTTTACCTGACCCTTTCAATGTTCTAGAACCGCGTAAAAGTAATTAAATTAGGCAACGTTTAATAAATTGTTTTTCAAAAGGTATATTGCCAATTCAAGGCAATTGTGCGTTATAAAATGATTTTATTTGAGCTTCATTGGCCGCAGGTAATGCATGTATGTTTTTAACAAAGAATTTAGATTCCGTTGCCAAAATGATTGCACTACGAGTATAAAATAATCGTATTCACGTAGCTCCTGTATACTTGTGAGGCATAAATACAAATTGAATACCAATCCTTAACATACGAATAATGAAGATTAAGACGTGAATAAAGAAATAAAATACTTTCAGCTTTACAATGCTAGAGAGACGTAGGAAGAGGCGTAAATCATATTCTCGGAAATTAAATTTGCCGCGTAAATTTATAACCACCATAAATCGATGCAGATCTAATCACTCTTAGCTCACGGATTCTTGAGAATATGTCGCTGTAAATGAATAGAATAGTTGAAATTTCATATACGATACGTAAGAATCTCTCTTAAAGCTGCTGCTGACAATGTACAACATGCAATTTCAAGTATGAAAGAACTTGGCTCGAACTCGGTGAACATTCTTAATCGACAGTGAGGAGTAATATAAAAAAAAAAAAGTATATTATACGTTGCATGAGGAAGGAATATTTGCAAAACATGTGAAAGAAGCATGAAATCAGTAGATTCGTAAATTACATAATAAAACGCATGTTTAATTCAAGCCAACTTGAAACTCATTGGTATTCAACATCAACTGGTCTAATTTATATTCTCAATATGTGCATTATATACATTATATATATACACACACACATATATATACATATATATATATATGTGTGTGTGCGTGTGTGTGTGTGTGTGTGCGCGCGTATGTGTGTGTGTGTGTGTGGGTGTAAATCTTTAGAGATTCGTAGATATCAATGGGGGAAGGAGATGGAAATTACGGGCAGGTATATATCCAGAAGGTATTTAAATACTTTGAATTATATCTGTGCGCAGGGAATGCAAAATTTCCATCAACTCAGCGCGCGATACTCAACGGGAACCCCAAGAAATGAATAATCTCATGGAAGTGCGCTGCTTGGACGAGCATTAGCTGCCTCAAAAGCACCAGCAACGAGCTCCAAATTAGAAAAACAGGGTCAAACAGTACGCGCCCGAATGTTCAATTAGTTGGCGCTCGACGTATTTACGAGTGCGCTTACGATTTAGAATGGCGTGCGTCACGGGCTCGCGCGACTTCCTGTCTGCTCTCGAGGGGATGATGCCCGTGTCGACGCGGGTCCCGAGATGGGGGCCGATATGACGGAAGGCTCCTTTGGCAATTATCGGGAATTTCAAGGTTGCGGAGGTACGTATGCGCGCGCCGACATTTATGTTTTAACGCCGAGCTCATTTCTTGCTCCGCCGGCGAAGGCGGGTGGGTGGGGGGATACTCGCCCGCCGAGATCGAGCGCTCAGATAGGAATTCCTTATTAGTTCCCCTTTCGCCTTTTTCGGACTCCCGCTTCTGCCCGCCACGAGAGATAAGCAAATCAATGGCCAAGTTTCTCGTCTCGTCTGACTGCTGCACAGGCACTCCCGAGGCACAGTGTGTATCGCACTTAAATGCTGTTGTGTCACAGGCAGTACGGGCTGACTGGCCGTAGCATCGATGGTAATGATAGATTTCAACGTATTTTGCCGCTTGAGCCAATTATATTGCAAGTTTCGGGCTCTCGTTAGGCGCGCGATGCGTTGGTGACGTTCGAAGTGGGGGAGAAGGGATGGGGAGCAGCGATTTGCAATTGTGGATTTTCGAAATCGGCTCCAAGACGGTAGAGGACAAAGAGTATTTATGATCAATTGGCAATGAAATAATGAAGGGCTGGGAGGAAGGAGGGGCAACTCGACGTGGTTATGCACTGTAATGGGCTTGGGCTATCTCTTAACAAACGTAGCGCAATGAATTAGATTAGAAATGTAATGAAAAGTGCGCTTTCGTGGCTTTATGGGAGAGAAATGTGGATGAGATATGAATTTTTCATTTATTGAGGCTACAATTTATCGCCATTTCTTCGTTTTATGATAAAAGCATGAGTGGACGTGGACTTGCGAATAAGTAAAGTCGCATTTTGCAATTAATTTAACCTTTCGAATTCGCATTTTATTAATCTTTAGCGCGTTATTGGCTTTGTACTTTCGAAACTTGCACTTGAGGTTATATTAATTTCTTGTTTCATTAGTGAATACGAATTTACGAGCGTAAGTTCGAGACTTGTATTTTAAAAGGTAGGCTTATCGTCCGTTTATTAGAAATGTATTTCAATGACTGAATTGACAGTGAGAAAAGGACACGATTAAACTAAAATGTTAATAATGGCGTTAAAAGTCGAGTCAATTGTTAATGAACGATGCAGAAACGTGTCGTCGACAGTTCAAATCCATTATTGTAATTGGCGTTATGATTCATACTCGTAAACATGTTTTAGATTTTAGGCTTTCACAATGACTTTTAATTGAGCTCATTATTTCTTTAGAGCCTTTAATCATAAATGTACGATAATGTATCGGCAGTCAAAGTTTTATGAACATTGCCGATCATTTACCCAGCCAAGATTAGAAATTGCTCACCTTTAATACAGAATAACGTTTTGTAATTGGCGTTGACTGTTTCCCATTAATGAATGGCACACTGGTTTCGATAAGACTTATTCAACAAAAATAATCATCAAGTACTGCGTAAATTTGAGTAAAAAAAAAAAAAAAACAATCTAATATAATTGAATTTTTTTTTTTTTCATTAAATTAATAGTGCGCGACAAAGTATATATATATATATATATTTTTTTCTCGTTATTTTTCTCTTCCCCTTCACATGCACAGTTCCATCTACTACTATTCTCAATTAACATTAGCACTTTACAATTGCTTATTATTCGATAAGAAAAAACTCTAATATTGTTATCCCTATTGTTGTCCCTGGTTACGAACACAGGCAAGCGTGGCGATTCTTTACGTAAAGGTCGCAAGTGAGATTAAAACGTGAATTTGCAGATAAGAATGCAGCGGAAACATAAATATGTGGAAAAGAGATAGATGTTTTATCACTTAGTTTCATTCCGAAAGGCGATACGCGTTAAAAAGAATTTTTCACTTCATTGATAATTCAGGGCCACGCTTCCATGAGATTTATTATAACGACATCGGATATACGCGAACATTTGCTCGGACACATGTAACCAAGAGTGGTACTCGAGCGTCACTTCAATTTCGTATGAAATCCGATGGAAAATGCGCGAGCGAAAGGCTGAGCGAGAGTCGAGGTCAGAAAATGACGATAAGGCCATCTAATTAAAAGTTGAGCCACGACTCGTGCAAGTTCGACTTGCCGCCCCAGCCCCCTACCCACCGGGCCCCCTCATAATTACAATGTCAGCTCGGATGCGCGGGCACTAAATTTCACATTAATTAATTATAAGCAAAGTTTTTCTCGGCGAGGCAGGAGGAGCGGGGCCGCTCTCCCGGTCATGCGAGCATCGCCTCGGGTCAGCTGCGCACGGGCAACGCCTCGCGCCCAAACTCCCCTCGGCGCATAAATAATATCGGCGGCCGATAGCGAGTGGCCTTGATCGGGGGACTCGCCTTTCGCCACGGCGAGTAAAACGCGGCCGGGGACGATATTCCGGGAACGGGCCTCGACCGGGAGCACCGCGGTCCCGAATATAATGCTGGGGCCCGCCTCCCTGCGCCCACGCCAGTCCCGCACGGGATTGTGCGAGGCCGAGCGCGAGATCGACTATCGGCCGGGGCTTTCCGGCTCGCCGATTTTCGAGCCTTCGCACATCGGCCCGGCTAATTTATGGTATTATTAAGGATTCGTGTCCGGCTCGGGCGACCCTTTTAGCCGCCTCACTCGGGCTTTTAGGAGTTGAGCGGGAAGATGGCGCAAGGCCCAAGGAAATCAAATTCTCACTCCCTCGCCCTCGCCTCTCAACGGCCCGAGTTGCTTACTTTTTGCGCCTCTTTCTCGACAATCGCTCTTTGCCTCTTCGCCTACATACGTACACACGTACATATATATAAGTGTGTATATACAATTGATCGTGCCTCCATATGCCTCTCCTCGCTGCCATTTTTGTCACTCTTCACCCAACTCATGTGGCGACAGCTCGTAATGCGGGATTTCCACGGACATGTAAAATTGTGTGGTAAGCTAAGCGTTTAACCACGAGCAATTGTATTATTTAATACCCGACCCGCCAGTAGAACAGTATTCTATTCCCCAACACGCATTCGGTATCCTCCTCTAGCGCACTGGCTCGACAAAAAGAAAAAAACAGAGAGAAAAAAAAAATTAAAGAATCATTGCTGGTAAATAAGGGGGGCGCCGGCTAATTAATATTGAGTACTGCGTTGCTGGAATCAAGCGCGGCAGTCGTGACTTATCAATAAAACTCTTGTCCACGGCTCTCTTTACCACTGCCTTTGCATCTATAATTCACAAAATCGATAAGCAGCTCAGATTAGTCCTTGGCTCGAATCAATTATTCCAGCCAATAAATATCAATGCCCGAAAGCAACTCACCACGCGGGCTTTCCTATAAAAAATCTCGGACGGTCTCGAGCCGAGTCGCGATCGAGGCACTTTATCGCGTGGCAATGGGATCGCTCCGCAAACCAGGCGCAGCGCATTAAAAAATTGAGCCGCCGATCGCGCAGCTCGAGACCGTCCGGACACCTGTCCTCGGATAAATTTGTATCGAGTACGAGGCGGACGGTCCGCTGTTTCCCGGAGCTCGATCCCTCGGCGACGACAAGACAAAAGAGGAGGACCAAATCGCCCCCAGCAAGCAGCTAGTGCTCGTTCCCCCGGATGACACTCGACTCTCGCTCCAAGGAGGAGAGCGGCCTTCGACAGCTCTCGCGCCCCATCCGTACCTCGGCATACAGATCTCGGCCTCGCACGGCGTGTTTTCCTTAAGGACGTGTCATTTGGCGACGGTTGGCAGGCCGATGCGCGGCGACCTGGACACGTACCACCGTCTCCCCCCCGGCTAATGCAATAAGCGATAGTGCTGTCCGATCGTGGCGCCCTAAGGACGCGCTTGGACCATTTGGCTTAATGAAGTTTCGCCGAGGCGCAGACGCGCCCCTGGAGTCGACAGAGCCATGACTCGGACACGAGGCGATCATCGCGAGATCCTATCGCTGGGCTTCCTTATATCCTCTCTGCGCTTTCTCTGCCTCGTTCTCTGTGCGATGATCGCGATGCTGGGCATCTGGGCCTCGAAATGGCGTCTGTTGTGTGCTTTGAGCCGCGGAGTCGGCACTCGGTGCGCTTGAATTTGCGTGTGTTTTTGTCACGAGTAGTCGGCCATTCGTCGAGAGACTGGGAAAACGAGGAAAGCCTTGGCTCCTACGTCACTGCGCAATTGCACTATCGATATTTTGGATGATTAATTCGTAAGAATGTTGGACTCTTTGATTCCTTAATGAACAGTCACGGCCGATGATGAATAAATGAGAATTACGTGCGAGACGAAAGTTAGAGTGAGAATTTACGACTGTTTAAACATTGCCGCTCACATTGGCATATTTAATCATTCGACGTTCGCTGCAGTTGACAATGACGAGATAAAAAATTGGAGTTGAAATAAATTTGGCCTCACATGTCGGGGGGGGGGGGGACGGGAGAAGAGCTTGAAAGCTTATAATATTCCTTACGCGAAGAAGTTTATTCTTTTTTTTTTTTTTTTTTTTTGTCTTATTGGGTCATTCGACATTCAGCTTCGGTATATTAAACTGCTCGCAAATCGCCAAGTCTTGTTGTGCATACTTGGTGGAAAATTTCAATCGAAAATTCCCAAATTTATGGAAACATTAAAATACCGAGCTCACTTACTCTTAAATGTAAATATTACGTGGCTCCTCCATATATACGCAGACTTAACATACGTTTCAAATCATCTTTATATTTATATCATAATTTATATTTAATTTCATGACAAACGCTCGATCAAAATTATCAACCTTATTTATCGAATATAAAGATTAGTTGTATGGCTAGACGGCAAGTTAGTAAGCTTTTTCTAAGCATTTTCGTACCACTGATTCGAAAATTTGTCATTCGAGAATAAGGTTTTCTCAGCCTATTTTCAATCAGCTTATTTCAATCATATATTGATATATATATATATATATACATATATATATCAATATAATGATATGACTGCAATAAATACTTAATTATTAAATTATTGTATTAATATTGATTCTCGACCGGCTCCCTTCAATGTATAAAAAAGTGTGTAAAAAGCAGCAATTGCGTTGTGAAGTTTTGTTTTTGACAAATTTTTGAAATGCTCGATTTATTATTCAACAGTTTGGCTGGAACGTACTTGGAAAAGGTATTGATAGTTTTTCTCCTCTAGATTCTTAATGTCGATTAGTTGAACGTTAATAATTAGCCCAGTCGATTATCATATTTAATCAACTGATCGGCACCCTTTAAGGTAAGCTGCTCGCACATAATCCGACTTATCGCATTACATAATACGAGACAACATAACCATTTGCACATTTCTCGCTCTTCATCCTCTCTTCATCCAAATATTTTGCTCCTAGGAGTGGGATTGTAATTTATTGATGGCAATACCTTAATATCACTCGCAGCACTTTGATAACGCGCGAGTGCTCGTGTTATGTACAAAAAGGGGCATACCGGAGTGGCAGGGGAGAGTAAAAGTGGGAGAGAGCATATGAAAATAAAGGCGAATGAAAGAGTCAAGTTAACGCGCAGGCAATAATCTAGACGTCGATTTATGTCTCAGTTATCACGCCACGAATATGTTAAGTGCCCAAACAAATTAATTGGAGGCATCTGTTGCAGAGCGACTGATAAAGACAGGCAAAGGAGACGCTTTCGAGTATGTGTTTGCAATCGCAAAAGAAACAATGTTTACTCGTTGGATCGTGCACTACCGAGTTTTATCAATATCTATGGTTTATGTAAGAGAATTCCCGATCATATTTTTTTCCCGGCAATTAAAGCGTTGGCTTTAATGTGCATCTTATCGCCCCTTTTTTTGAAGAAATCAGAGCAGCTTTTCGACGACTTTGGCTTCCGAGCATTACATAAATCTCGTTTTCAAATCGCAGCGAGTTAATATTGAACGGCATCAAGTGCATTTACGCATTCAAAATCAATATAGCTTTCACAAGTGGAAACATGGACGTCCAACTAGTTTTTTTGTTATGTTATTGTCTTATGTTATATTATGGTTTTTGTCTTAGGTTCTCGAGCGTAATATGGCATGAGGTACAATACAACGTGTTGTATATATCAGACACTTTTAATTATTAATTCTTATATTATAATAAGACAACTACACACTCCGACAGTGTATTATTTACACTAACGAAGTAGATTGTTACCGACAATAAAGACAGCCGAGGAAATATTTTAAACTACGATAGGCTCATGCGCTGACAAACAATTCTTTAATTACTTGGCAAATTGAAATTGAATTTTACACGTTAACTATGGATGCTATTGAACAATTGGAAAGATCTCCCCAATCTTATCGCACTCATTAATACTAAACGAACAAATCAATAACTCGCTTGGGCTTAACAATTTTTTTTTTTTTTTATCGAATTTAAACGGTACCACACACTCACGACAATGGCCGTGATTTTTTATTGAACATTTTCAATAATTAATTGCAAGTAAAATATTATCGTACAGCAATCATTAAAGCACAAATTGCATCAGCGTACTTTTCGTGCGTCTTAATTTCTAATTTGTCCGTAGCAACTCGAGTTCGCCTACCCACCAACGAAGAACCTCCACATCTCGGCGCAGCGCAACTTATCCTCAAAATTACCTCTCGCTCTTGCCTCCCTTCCTTTCTTAACTGCCCCTCTCGTCGTCCTTTCGGCCAATGTCCGCGCCTTCATCGCGGGGTTCTTAACCCCACGGCGTCTATAATCAACACGCCCCTCGATCTCCCACATTTACATGAACGCGTCCTTTTCGAAAATCGGCGGGGGGGGGGGGGGAGCTTGCTTCCCCTATTGGCAATCTTGATACTCGACTTCAGCAAAAGCGCATTTTCCCGCGCGAGGAAAAGCCGCGGAGAGAGTGAGAGAGTGAGAGAGAGTGAGAGAGCGCCCGAGGTGAGAAGGGGAAAAGTGAGCGAGTTGGGGCGCGCGTGTCTTGGCGATCGTCGTGACGATGGTGGAGCGAGATAAAAGCGCGATCGCGGCCTCTCGATGACGTTTATTATATTGAAAGCGTGCATGTGTCGATCGCTTACGTATAGCGTCCTCGGTGCATTAATTTTTTTTCGCGGTGCCGGGAGAGGAGTGGGTGGGCCCGTAGGGGTGGGGGGGGGGGGAGAGCAGAAGTATGATGTTCATGCTCTGACTAACTTCGTCGTAAAAATGCTCTCTTGCTCGATAAATTGTCGTCATAGAGCCATGTTTTACGGTTATTATTACCGCACATGCACAAAGTCAATGCATCACCGTGCTTCTTTCACTTAAATGGCTGTTATTATTTAGACGGGGCATCGCGTAATTTCGGTGCAATGTATGTTACTGCTCGGCGGCGATTCTACATCATCTCGGGACTGGGAATGGATTTAATTTATTGGGCCGCGTTGAAATGTCGATACTCCTTAAATAATTCCTCGTCGCTTCCCGATCACTATGTAAATTCTCCATTGGCTTACCTTATTCCCTATAAATAATTGCTGTTTATTCCTTTTTACTCGTCGGCAAATATATATATATATATATTTCGAATTAATTTCGAAGGCACTTTTTTACACATTTCTTTGTGCTCGTTAAAGTCTACCCACGCGAATATATTAGACAATGTATCATCACTCTCGTTGGCCGATGTTCGAGGAGAGTACTCTTCCCCATTAATTATATAGACGAAGCAGGACTTTAATGTAATAGGGAAATAATAAGAAGAATAGAATTTTATGAATTATCTCTTCTTGGCGCTCGTGGCAAGTTTCGTGAAATTTTGATGCTCAAATTGAAAAGAAATTAAGCCCGGTTGCGCAAAGTTCTTTGAACATTCGAATAAAGTGAATTAAGAATACGAGTATTCTTAGCAAGTTGGGAAGAGTATGAAATTATTCCTCCTTTAGCGAAAGCTGAGCCAGACTTTGATACGAGGAAAATTGCTCGTGAATTATTGCTTGGGTCCGGTGAATAAGAGTAATAAGTAACCTTCATTCTTTACTAATAAGTAATATTCCATTTGGATGCAGCGCAATTTTATATTGAAAAGTATGCAAGTTTTGAAACAAACGAATTAATCTGATTTATCAAAGGTGCAATCAAAATTTTAATGAAAAAAATATGTACTTGCAATTGTTTGTTTTTTTCTTTTTTTTAATTAATGTAAACTGTAGCATCGAGCGAAGGTTTTTATCTCAAACGAAATAGACGCATAAAATGTATTTAGCAAGTCGTATTAATTATTAGGAACAAAAAAAATTATCGATTGAATGAGTAAAGTATATAACGAATTTATATACAATTCTTTATAAAATTTGGAGCAAATAATGGAAATTCAATTTTATTAATATATTCAGTGACATTTGTATTATCAAGTAAATTATGGAAAAATGCATGTGAATTGCAACTTTTGATTATTTATATGATTTTATATGTTATAATTTATATGAAACGAAAAATCATTTATCTGACAAACACAATGATACCAGCAGTGTATTTCCTAAACTTAATAACAGCGAGAGAAAAGATAAATCGCAGTTGCTTAAATTTTCTCATTAAATATTAATTTGTACCAGAACAAAAATTTATATAGGAAATGCGCAGTTTATTTATAACAACAACTTTTTAGATTTTTATTCATCGTTTACTATCTCCAGTTAATATCGCATTGATTAACTCATTTTTCATAAAAATATTTATAGATGTAGCTTCGTTTTTCCCTAACTGTTTATTATCTTAAACCTTTCTTCTAATGTTTCAAGAAAGGAGAGAGACGGCAAACGCAACTTATTGCAATTATTTGTATATCTTTGTATATATTTGTATTATATGTAACTTATTGTAATGTACTTCTATGCTTTTATAAATGCTTTTCGTTTTACAACTATATTAGTTGGCAATATTTTATTTGTCTTATTCGAACTGCCAATATAATTCACGTTATTACTAATTATTTGTTTTACGTTTCTTTGCTTATATGCACAATGAAATTATATTAAATTATATACGATCTTAATACATTTATGTAAACAAGATGGAAATAAAATAGTTTCACATTTTATTCGATGCACTGTCAAAATATCTTTTCAGCCATTTACAAATGTAGTATTCATTTTATGCAAATACAAAGTATCTTGATCTGTTTGCGATATGGATTCTTCTTTGTTTTTTTTTTTTTTTGAAATTATTATTACATTCGTGGGTATACATTGAAATTAATCTCTAATAACCCACCGTAAATACTTTATTAAATTATCTGTGGAACATTCTTTCATGAACTTTTCTCGAGAGCCAAGTTAATCGATATAAGAAAATGTTACTTGAAAAATAAATTCTAATCCTTGGTCTGTTTCTTTATAAAATACTTACCGACATAATCTTGTTAAACGATAATTGTCCTGTTTTTTTTTTTCATTTTCTTTCTTTTTTTTAGGTGTACGTATTACGCAAGGATGGGGCCACAAGTTTTTTCACATTTCCTAGTCTCCATCTTGAGCAGCGGCCTATACGACTAAACACCTGCTGACTTACGATCTAACTTACGAAAATTAGCATTTCTACCTTTTAAGAAATAAAAAATATGCTCACCGCTAACAGGTGTTGCGCACTTTACGAAAGTTCTATGAATGTAATTGGGCTGCAGTTTTTAAAACGGAAATTTATCTGTTTTTGTTTGGAATTTATTTTGTAGTCGTCACGAAGCATATGGCTTTTTCAAATTTTAACGCCACAATCTACAAACTCTTTATTGTCAACCAATAATAGCTATAACAGCAGGTCTCTAAATATCAACAACAACAACAACAACAACAACGACAACAACAATAACGATAACAACAACAACAACAACAATAATAATAATAACAACAACAACAACGATGATAACAACAACAACAACGACGATAATAACAACAACAACGATAACAACAACAATAATAATAGGTGATGATGATGATGGCGATGATGGTAATGACAAGTGTAATCTTCGAAAATACCCGTGTTATGTAAGTTTTAATAGAAAAATTAAGAGGATAAGAAATCTTATCAACTATTAAATATTTAATAATATGTGCTTATTTTATTTACCTTGCGTAATAAGTCTAAGCGAATATAAACTGAATATATTATATTATATATTATATTTATATACTCTCTCGTTTTGTAAATATAGTTAGGGCTGTATCTATTAGTCGAATAAATATACGAGCGTTAAGTTTATATTTAGTGGCAGATAAGAATAATTAAACTATCGATTTACAGTTCAAATGTGGATATCGAATTTACTTCTAAGAAGAAATGCTTTTATGTAATAAGAATGCACTGATATAATTTAAAAAACTACCATTGTCAATATTAAGCGTGGCTATTATTTCAGTAAATATGCCAATGTACTCTATAAGTAAACTAAATATAATAAATATTGGCTTACAAATTAAAACGACTTATTTAACATAGATATGGGACAAAAGCCCACGATGATAAACTATGATTATTAAATTTCTTTCAAATCTTTTGACATGTCACGTAACTATTGAGCTATTTTATCGCCTCTCATAATAATAGTTCTTATAAAATTGAGGCGGGTGAATTTATTTATATATATATATATATACGCACAAATAATAAATGTAAACAGAAGACTTTGTGCTTGACATTGGGTAGTATTTTATCGTAAAAGCAACGTATTATATACTTCGCCTCTATGTTCTATCTCTGTTTGAGAAAAGAAGCAGGAATAAGCATTTGTGAGAAATAGTAAAGCTTTAACGGATTTTTAGAAATAACTTAGGAATCTCAAGAGTTTTATTAGCTCCAATCGAATTAACAATTTTTCCACGATTCCACTGTATGTTTTAACACATTTCATGAAAAAATGCTCGTTTAAATATTACCAACTACGCGTCACATTGAGTGTTTAATGTATTTTCTTCGCCAATGAAGTTTAAAGCTTTTCAATGCATTTGTGAAAAGCCGCTATATTTGCATAAAGCGCTTTCCCTTCCAGCAACAATCAATACAGTCACGAAGCATAATAAATCACTAATTAATTATAATTTCTCATCCCGCTTCAATGTCTTAATACTCAAATCATTAATTTTGTACGATATGGAAGAGGCTACAATATGAAAACGCCCACCGCCCTTCACTCAAATTCGCAATGTTTCAGGCGAACTGGCTGGCCCTTTGCATCTGCAAAGCCTATCATTGCGAATCATCAAAAAACTGAGGCAGGAACGACGGGAACTTGGCGCACATAGATGAGCGATTCGCGCGCCCTCGTCGTCGTGCAACGAGCAGCCGGGAGTCGTCGATTGGCATTGCCGTACTCTCGTCACCCAGGTGCTTCCGGGGGTCCTCGACGCATGTCTAACGGTAAATCCGTTGCAGTGGGAGGGCCGACGATGGTGCGGCCGAGTGTCTGGGTGGGTGGTAGTGGGGCGGGAGGGGGATGGTAGTGGGGTGGGGTGGGGTGGGGTGGGGTGGGGAGGCGCTGGAGTAGGAGACGCGAGGACGTCCGTGGTGGCGACGGCGAGAACGCGGCGTCGAAACTGAAAAAATGGTAAACACTAATTTGGTGCTTGAGATGGGTCGCCGTGCGAGACGAGGCGTATTTACATGTAATTGCCTTCCACGAATTCCACCTACTCGCGCCCAGCTGCTTTTGATAAAGGGTAATTATGGGTTTGCCCACGCTAATGTTACTTGCGAATATCCTCGCGAAGTCAGCCGCCCGCGCGCCCGCACACACAACCGCGCACACAACCACACACCACAACTCACACACGCAGACACACACGCAGAGTCAGTAAGGCAGAAGCACGGGCGCGCGTAGGAATACCCGGATACACACTCGAGAGCGAGCGAGCGAAGGAGCGCGGAATAATGGACACCTCCGTTAGTATTGGCTTTAGTCCGACGTAATTGTTAGAGGAATAACGTCGTTTTGGAATATCATACAGGGTTGTTGAAGTTTGTTTATTGGTGGCGGCGGCGGCGGCGGCGGCGGAACGGATCGGGGAGAAGTTCTTGCATCTCGAGTTAGCGCGAAGGCAAATTAATTAACCTTTCCATGTCCTCGCGCGCCTCCACATATGTTTTAAAAATAGATATCCCATCGGCTCACTATTTTATCTTTTAGATTCAATTTCTCTATTATAGATAGATTGTAGGACACTAAGGGCACTAAGGGCACTAAAGGCACATTGATAATTCAGTGTTGAGTACAGCGATGGACAGGATTTATAATTTTATCGTTCCGCGAGAGTCTCGCTCATTTATTATTAAACTTGAAATAAAAAAGAAATATCAAATAGACAAGCTTTCGAGCGAGAATCCATAAATTATTATTATGCAATTATAAGAGTCGAGTGATTATTCGACAGTGTACCTTTACAGCTTATCTTTAGATTAGCGCGTGCCGGAGCCGATGGCTCATCATTCTTTATCCATCTCGTTGCTCGTGGAGGCGGAAATCAGCAATTGATAAGGAAGGGAATACTTATCTGTAACGAAGTGATCGGATCCGAGAGTACGTGAACGGCAATCAGCAGAAATTCGTGGAATAGAGTCTTTTATGCGGCTATTTTGTATTTGAGCGAGTATTGCATTGTTGCATCATTAAATAAATTACCAATGGTAAATTAAATAAATGCTGATTGTACGTATAAGATCATATTTAGTGATAGATAGCAGTGGAGATACGATTTATAATGCTCGAGGGAAAGAATTTGTTATTCTTGTTTAACTATTTACAATTTGCAAATCTCTTGTTCAATATTCGATCCACTTTGTTTATTAGCTACTACGACTGTAAGACTTTCCGCCATTATTCCATTTTGTTTCTTTAATGATTTTAGCGCGTCAATGTGTCGACAAACTTAAAACAATAGTTTTAAATATGGCTTGACGGGGCAAATCTAAATTCTTCTCATAATATTTCTTATATATAAATTTTCGTAATACCATGCGAATGATTCAATTGACGAAGCCGTGTGCGCTCTACTATATCAATTATATCATCTTTTGGAATACGAAGTAGAATTTCATTTGAAAAAACATCCTGCGTGTGTAAATAGCTGTTTGCATGTCAGATAAGAAATTACGAAGTAGGAATAGGTGAAGTGGAGGTGTCGAAGTATGACATCACCCTAGTCACTAAATAAATTGATTATAGAACGATATTATTGGACAACTATTTTTGAGCGGAACGAAGTCGGAAAGTTTGATCGATCGAGCTTCCGGCGCGTCACTCGCGTTTCCTCTATCCACACACGAGTTCGGTGGAAAATGACGTTCCGTAGAATGCTTTTTACCTTGTCACTTTTTCGTAATTATACTAGATCTAATTGCCTCGCACATTTTCGTTAAGTGGTCTTTGAAATTCACGACGACTACGGCGGCAGTGCGATTACGATTCGAATAGACTTCGTGCTACGAACATGACTTTTGAATTTACGCAAATAACGCTCGAGGATGAAGCGTAGATTGGCACTACGAAATTTATTAACAATCGGCATTCGCTTAATGCTGTTTGCTTTATACGCATAATCCAATGTATAATACAGGCATTCGCGTAATATAAGGCTAATTATATATTTATTTTCGAGTCTCTTTGCTTAACTTAATGTGCTTTGTTATAAGCGCGATTATTTATTGTACGACTCGCGCGCCGGCTCTCGAGAGCAATACATCTATTGAAAAAAGATAACTAACGAAGCGCACACTCGCTAACTGTGTTAAGAGAGTCTAACAAGTGGCCACACCTACATAAACTGATGTAACATTATCCTTGTAATTTATGAAATTATATTGCCGACTTTACACTGTAATAATTTTCATAATGGACTCTTTATCGAATGATATAACGCACATTTACATACATTCAACCACGCACACACGCACGCACACACACACACATATATGCATATATATATATATATTTATATACATGCATGTATATATGTACATGCATACGCACATACACACGTATATATGCATACTGTACATATATATATATATGTATAATGTAAAGCCTTTTTGACATTGATCTCTTATGAGCTCTGTTTGTTAAGTATCTCTTCCAAGTTTGATTTCTTGGAAAAAAGTTAATGATATGTCGCTGCAGCAGAAAACAGTTCAACGACTCGTGCAACATGTGCATTTAACAAATCGACGCACATTAATCAAATTTTATTAAATACTGTATTTATGCCTTAGCCAGCATTAATTGCAAACTATACGTGTATCTAAATCATTTTAGTTTCTTATCACATTATCTAGCAAAATTATTTGTGCGCTCTACTTAGTTACATACTTACTTGCACACTTTTCAAATTGCTTCTTCGAATCCTTTGCTCAATATTATAGAATTGACCTGAAAATTTGATAGCCGTGTATAATCATCATTGTAAAACAACCATAATTTGTATTAACAGTCGGCATTATTAAGAATTATTAAAAATTAAAAAATGTCGAGTAGAATTCTTTTACGTAAAGTTGAAAAATTGATTTAATTCGGCCAAAATACAATGAACTTTCGGCTTACCAAGATGAAGATGGAATGATATAGCATTGAACAATTTGACTTATGAAATAAAAATTGTATGCAAATATTGGTGATAAAATTGTTGAAATTAGTAAAAACGTTATTCTCGACAGACTAATAAAGAAGATGAATGAATGTCCAATGATGTATTGTCTATGTAAGTCCAATGAAAAGTATTATGAAGTACGAAGTAAATTGGCTTTTTGAAGCTCATGTGAAAATTCAAGGGATGCTAGTCAATAATTTATACAATATGTGTTAAATTAGTTTTATTAATGAACGATGATTGTAATAGGCAAGGCGGCTCGTTAAACGAGTGGGGAAGATGTAAATAAAATGACGAAAAGGCCGATAAATTCATAAAGTCGTAACGAGACGGTTATTTTAAAAGTCGCTAGCATGTTAGTAGTGCCCATTGCTTAATAAAGTTATAATTTATATGCGCCATGAGAAGCTGGCGAAATTATGAAAGAGGCTGCGAGGAAAGCCAAGTTGCGATTGAAGGGGTTGAGAGTTATTAGAAGTAAAGAGTCGCGGCAAAAAGCTAAAGGCATAATTAACCTCAAATGTTGCGGAGCTACAAATGTTGCGAGTATTAATCTTGTATTAGAATGGGCTTAATTTATAATCGCGCGAGCTTTTCGCTTTTACCGGATCGACCCATAATTGCGATAGAGCAGCCACATTTTGTCGGCAAGTGGCGGGGGGTGGGAGGAGGAGGAGGAGAGGGTGGGTGGGTGGGTGGGGGGCAGAGCGAAGAGATTTACGAGGCAGCGGTGCTCGGCCATCGGTACATGTCGCAAACGCCCGCGCATTTTTCGTCATTGTGTAGATGTGCGCGCGCACGCACACACAGTTCGATCCCCGCGAGTCGCGCGTTTTCATTGCCATTAAAGCGTATTTAAGTCCACGGGGCGCTCTTAGCGAGGTTCGCGGAAAATTTGCATCGCCATTGGAAAAGTCGCGGGATGCATTGTGAAAACAGTGGCGGTTAATGGCTTCAAAGGTAAACGAGCGTCTGCTTCCAAAATTCTGTTTGATTTAATGGAGTTGGGGCGTGAGTCGGTGTGCCTGTGCGTGTAGAGCGACGAGTTACATTTTCCGTTACATATTTCGTGGAAAAAATCCATTTTAATGGATAGCCGAGGTATTATTCTTGGCTCGAGAAAATATTTCATACTTTTTGTCTAGGGAAAATCTGATGGAAATTATAATTTTGTACTGTGCTATCTTGTACACTGTGATTATAACTTATCTCGCTGAGTTCATTATTGGAAATTGTACCATTATTAAAAATTTTTTTTTCCAGCAATTGACCGATACTCTGAAATTACAAAATTTGCTGTAATAAATATTTTTCTGCTGTACCGGCAGAGAAAGGAAAAGCTCCATTACGAGAATGTTAATAATAAAAGCCTATCAGCTTTCGGAATAAGGCATTTTGAAGAACGATTTTGTATAATTTTTTTGGTTTTTTACGCAAATCTTATTATGCAAAAACAAAATTTAGTTGCTTTGCATTATATATTTTGCGATAGCAGAACATTTACTGCATAAATGCTGAATAAATTGTGTGCAGGTCAATTTTTACCTCGAGTCCTTGCTCCCAACGCAAAATTAATATTAAACAATATATTTTCATAGCGAGCGATACGACGTAATTTTTTTTTTTACATTTTTATGCAAATAAATAGTAGGAGTATGGAGTTGAAAAATTTATATTCCAGAAATTGAAGATTAGTTAATATAGCGTGAAAAGTGTATTTAGCGTAATGCCATTAATTCATTTATTGAAGTTAAATTAGTGTTATTTAGAGGAATATTTTAATTCATAATCATAATGGTAGTGAAATTTTAAAATAATTTTAAATTCCAATACGTTCTTTTCACAAATAGAGATTATGCACATAAATAAGAGAAATGTACGACACACAAGTAGAAAATGAACACGAATGTTGCTTTCATTCACGAACGTCTCTTGTATTATTAAATAATTCGTTACAATTTTCTTATATAATATTTATTATTAATACCAATTTATTTATTACATATATTGAACGTTTGTCCAGACGTTTAGCCGTTAATGACCCTAAAAATGGACAAAGAAATTCTTAGTTTCACATCACAATATTCATTATTATGTTATTTCAACGAAATAACGAAATAACGAAATAACTCTGAACTCTCTGAATAAATGTGTATACATTTTTCCATGATTTATTTTATATTTTAAAATATAATATCCTATTAAATTGAAAATATAAAAATGTTTGTTTGCGTCAGAGACGTTCCTTCAAAAAGTATAGAATATCATGTTTACGATATTTTCACGAGATAATTTTTCAATAAATTTCAACAGCAAATCTACAAAAAGGTTCTCATTTTATTAATAATATAAATTTTGAAAGCTAATTGCATTAATGCTCGTTGTTTGTAGGAGAAATCTGAGATCATTATTTATCGTAAACTAAATTAAAAAAGTATTCTTTAATTGATTAATATTTAAAATACCTTTGTGCTTAGAAAGTTAATTTTAGCTTTTTATTCTGAATATAAAAGCAGATAGAATAATCGCAATGCATTGTAGAAAAGTGTTATTTGTTCTTTCAAATTTTATTGCCGATTGCTTGCTTCTGCTCAAAATCATTCGACACTTCAACTTTAATCGCATATTAATTCCAAATTAATGCCATTCTTCATTTTAATGGTCGTTACCATAGTTATTCATTATGGTGGCACATGTAGCTTTTGCCTTGTTATTGTGGAAGTTGAGGCAACGTGTGCCAAATCTTAAATTAAAAAATCTAATGTCAGAGCCTTTGACCAATGTCATGTCATTCGGAGTTTCGTATTGATGAGGATTTCGTGTTTGAAGAGGGTTGATGATAACAGTTAATAAAGGTTCGATAATCGTACCTTAAGTCTATTTGTATTTTTCGGTCCCTTTCCAATGAACAAGTCGAAATATTATCCTACTGCTGATCTCACAAGATATTATTGCTCCTTTTTTCCGTAATTTTTTGCAGAACTGAAGTAATTGCGTAATATCATGCGAAACACTACACTCTCTTTTAAAAAAAAGTTTGCATACTTTTTGCTTTAAGCGTTTCACGTATCATTATCGCTTATCTCTCCCATTAACAAGATCGTAAATCACGTTCGGATTAAAATAAAAAATTGTGGCAATAAATTACCACTTTTTCGTTTTACACGATCACGAAGTTTTCGAGTGTGCGCGCGCGCGCGCGTCCACAAGCGCGTGCGCGCGCACACTTGCGGGCGGATGTGTGCATATGCATGTGGGCATAAGCGAGCGATTAAAGAGAAGTCGGCGCGGGCGCGTGAGAAAAAGAACCAGTAAATCACGGAAATCAATTACAGTCGGGTATTGCTGGAGAATATTGCGTGCACTCATGTGCGGGCCGAAAACGAAAATGCGTCACGCTTTTACGCATTCTTCGACTCTGGCTCTTTGTAACGAAGACGTAACTAATTTTGTAATTTTTTTAAAGGCCATGCCAACACATACGCACAACGGCCCTATGGTTGTATGCATTTGGATTTTTCCTTAATACAATGGGCAATCTGCATCTCAATATTGTTGTTGCTTGTCTTCGCAACTACGATTCGACATTCTCAATTGACGTGAACTATCTTCTGTCATTCTGAACACTTAAGAATTTAAAATTATCTCAATAGTTTCCAAGTTTACTTTACATAATTTCATTTCAAATAAAAGGACTTTAGGCAATTTCTGCAGCATTTCTGCAGATATAATAAACTAAAATAAAAGACCTAATATTTACGATATTTACGATATGCTCGATGATTTGTTTACCTGTACTGTTTATTATATTTAAGAATGCTTGGAAGAAATATTTACGATAAAAGTTTATAATTAATGCACAAGTGTAAATATCGTCTAATACTACTCATGTAATTGATTGAAAAACATTTTCACTTCTAATCAATTTCAAATATTTCGTATACAATATTTATTTCTGTATCTTCTGATTGACAAATACATTTCAGCTGGAATATTTATTCAAATAGAATTTTTTTATTAGCAATAATTTTATTATAAAGAATAATAAAAATTCTAAATAGACAATATTTAATTTTGTAATTATTTTTAAAATCATTTTACATTACTTTTGTTTGAATAAAGAAAAATATTGAAAAATTACACACACACACACGTAGGCCCATATATACATATATATGCATGTATATATAAAATAGAACTGTAATTGATAAATAATACATAATATGTACATAATGGATTATCGTGTATTATATAATGTAGTACGCCCATATGCATTTGTATTGTATATTAAAATTTTACGTCATTAAATACTATGTAATTAATTTTATAATTAGAATAATGGCATCCATTGGGTTAGACTGTCGCTAATTAATTTTAAATTTCATACATTATTTCAAATTCCCGATACATATTTTTGTGCGTGTATAAAGACTTATAGGAGATCGTAATTTAAAAAAAAAAATTGATACAAAATTCAATTGATTAGATATATTTAGCGTGAAATTTTTTAAAATCGATATTTTTCTTATAATTAAATTTATTCGTTTTTTCATGCTACAATCATAGTGGATTGAAGATTGAATCAGTAAAGTTACGATTAAAATGTTTATTTTCAGTTTAACCGTAACGTCAAGGAATTTATTTGCAATTAGATTTATTTTGAATATTCAGTTTTACGTCGAATCAATAAATGAATTTCAATCTATATTTATAAAAATAGCTATTAAATCAAACAATCATGAATAATGAAATACAGATCGCAGTATTACATAATGAAGTGATTATGTCAATTGCACGTTACATATATGTCCTAAGGATATTTTTAATTAGAATTTAACAAGTATTTTACTAACGAATTTTCAAATATCTTTAATACACCAATTTGAGGCTTAGATCTACTTATCAATCAACAAGATCTTTAAAACGTTTTAAATTATTACATATATATATATAATTTGCTTACTATACTTGAGTTTTTGCTTTTCACTTAATTACCGATTCGCTTAATTTTAAATAACTTAGTTAAAAGTTAGAGATAAATGCATTGATTATATTACAAATTGTAATTTCTACTCGAGAGATGTGCAATGTTTCACGAGATAAAAAATAATTAATAAGAACACTATAAAGTGCAAATAATCGAACGCGATGAAAAAGCGCAACTGCACTTTATCATACGTCGGAAATGAAATACGTGCAAACGATCATGTAATCGTGCACTTGTCATTTTCAATGAACTTTGATATTAATGAGTAACATTAGACAGCAGTGACCGTAGATTTTCCTTTTCCTTGGTTTAGAAACCGTCTTTTTCCCGAACAGATTTAAATGCGCCTAAGCTCCAATAATAAGTTATTAATTAAATGAATTGCATCCTTCTGGTAACTTCAATTAAAATTGCTTATACATTAAATTGCTCGTACACATACATTAATGTAATCAATGTGTAATTAGTACGCGATGATTATCGTCGATTGTCCAGTTACGATATGATGTGTAAAACTCAAGTTGATTTTACCAACAACTGGTATGCAAATTATAGGGGATTTTAATAGTTCGATATATATATTTGAAAATGCGAAAGTTGATATTGAAATTGTTGTTTTACCGATTGATTTAGATTCAATTGTCATGTAACCCTCGGTCAACGTTGTATTTTAACTTTAATACTCTTGTAAGAATTCAGGGCTTTGACAGTGTTTAATGCAGCGAAAAGCTTGCGAGATTAATTAATAAGCTACTGGCCTAATTTCAATTAAAGCTCAAACTATTTACCAATAAAAGAACGCAGAAGCGATTAAATTCAAATCTACAGGGAGCTCCGTTAGCACGATAATTCCATCCGAATCCGACAAATTATACTAATGGAAGCTAAATTTGATCACCTTAACAAGAAAAGTTTCTCGTCTCAAAACCAATGAGCAAGCTCATGTCTTAAAAAAAATCGCTCCCACCAGCCTCTAATATTTATTTCTGTATTAATGAAAATTTTCATAAATGTTGCTGGCGATAAGTATATGGGTCAGCGTAAATAAACAACATAGTATCACAGTTTTTCTTTCGTCTCCACCAGGCATCCACTTCTTTTATCTGCCAGTTTCGCGCTATCGTAACTCGTTATCAATTACGCTCGTCGCGGTGTAACACACATGCGCACTCACAATTACCAGGAAGCTTATACATTTAGAAGCCACGGATGTATTACCATCGTGGAAAGAGCGAAGGTGATGCCGTCAGCCGATCTCGCGACTTTCCTCCCCACTGAAAGACTGGAAGAGACTTCTTTTGGACGTGGCGACACGAGATGAGGAGAAATGACGTTGAGGGGTCGCGCCGCTAACGCCGATCGATGCTTTTGAGACTCCAAGGTGGCTGTAAACGCATTTCGCTCAATTGGACGAGTGATAGAGTGGAAAAGTGTCGAGCTCATAACTTTTGATTTTCGGTTTTTCAATTTTTCGCTGCAGCTGCAATCCCTACTTATATGGCACAGCTTAATGTCACGCTGAAATTCAACTGTGCAATCGTTTTTATTAGCGTTCGGTCACTTTGGCCCTATAAAATTCATTGGCATTGATCCTGCGCATATATATGGTGGAAGCGATCTGCGCTTATCAAGAGGTGAAGAAATTCAAACACCTGTCAATTAGCAATTGAGCATAATTCGTACTCGTGTTGCTGCATACACCGTTAGCCACACCGATTCTCCAGTATTATTGTACAGGACGATTTAACGGCTGCCGCAGAAATGTCAAGTTTACGACAATTAGCGTAATCATCGAGTGCGAGAAGAAACTCCAGTGCATAATATTATATGCCCTAGGCATCGATATTGCACAACGAGGCAAATTTTCTTTTTTTTGGAGTCGATTTCCTAGCGAAAGCGCCCCGGAAATGTCAGTGAATCGAATAAGCCTCTGTCAATATAGACTGTCTTGTATCTTAAATAGGCCGAGCTTTCATCGCAGCAGCATTCTTAATGGCAATAATTCTTACGGGGCCTGGATTAGCTCGATATATTCTAGCTGGGAGTGTAATAATCGCCATTCAATGGCCAAAGGCAGAATTGCGAGTTGCAGTGGTAATTAAGTAAGTAATTGCAAGCCCTTGAGTCGACAGTGGGACCGAGTGTCTGCTGCACCCCCGCTCATACGACGACGTATGACTCGAGGGGGACTTTCTCGTTTAAAAATCATTTAGCCATTGTGTATTATCGTGGGGATTTGCGCGGCAGTTTGAAAAAATTTCCTCGACCCGCAATCGTTACGAACTTATCAGGGCGCCGACAGCAGTCGCGGCCTCAGCTCGGCTCCTTGCTATAACCATTGTGTCGCTCGTCATCGTCAATTACCCAACAGCAACAGCCGCTCGCAAACTCACTCAGTCCTCACGGCACGGAGAGAGAGAGAGAGAAAAAGTTGGGCTCGCAGAAAAAAGCGGCCGCTTCGTTTTTCAAGATTGCGCATTGTTGCGAGCCTGCGTAATGAGTCGCCGGAGCTCGCAACCTATCGAACAATAAGTACACGCGAACCCCTTCATTATTTTCGTAATATGGAGGAGCTGCCGGCTCCGGCACTCGATAAAGCTTCACCGGTCCATGGCCTCCCCTCGCGATCCGGTGGCCTTTCCTCGCGAGACGTCGCCAGCACCTCACCTCAGCGGCCTCACCCACACTTGGCCCCTCGACCTCACACGCACGTAAGCGAGCGCGTCCCCGAGGATGTGTGGCCAGCACGTATGCAGCGCTATGGGCAGCGGGGCTAGAATTTATCGGCGTGGCGGCGAAAACGTTAATTAAACTAACGACCCGAGAGTTTTTCCATGGCGAGGGCGCGCGGCCTCTCCTCGACTGCCTGTAATTCATTTCGTTCCAAGTCGCTCGGATAATCGCGCCAGTTGCGTGCGTGCGCTCGCTCGCTTTCGAAAAGCCACCGGGACCAGTTGATTATAACGCCGGGATCGGGGGAAGAGGGGCTTTCGGTGCGGTGAATTATCTTTAACAGCGTTGGCGGATTAACGGCGTCGCCCGTATCTCCCTCACCTGGACATCGCGCACTCGAGGCTTAAAAGAAGAAAATTACATATTTGAGGAGAGGCCCTCGGCCCTTGTTTGATAGTCAAATTGTGCGCGCGGGCCTTGACAAATTCTCTCCTCGGCTTCTAATTGCTGGGGAGGTGGACTTTCCAGGGGGGAGAGGTGGCGGCTTTCCTCGTGCTTTCCTGTGATGGGAACTGTCGAGGATGTCGAGGATGTCGAGGCGATGTCGGCGAATGCCACGCGATGACTTATCCCGACTATCCTGATTGCTGCGCTCGATCATAGGAAAAGACGCTAGATCGTGACAATGTCTGGATGGATGCTGAGTTTCGCCGAGTCTGGCTCGAGCATTAAAAGTCGGGAAAATTCACGAGACTCACAAGATTCGCGGAATTCACGATATTCAACGAAACTCACCCGCTTTGCGAGGTACGTTTAATCACAGCAAGTGGCATTGGCAGGCCCCTTTTCACATTAAAATGTAATATGTAAATTGGCTATTATTACCTATATAGCATCTTCGAATAGGGCTGTTAAAGCCATTTATTTCGATACGACAATTAATGAATCAAGCCACTTCAGGACTGATTTATGAATAAAATCGCTGCTGTGCTTGGCTGCTCGCTTATTCAAATAACATATTTATTTTTACGTCAATGTTTTCATTTTTCTGGTAATTCAATTCCGAGTGGTTAATTTAACGACTGCTTTATCATACGGTAACCACTGACATATTTTATGGTTAAATTAACCCTTTGCGGTATGGCGCGAGGCATGTGTCAAGTCTATCGAGCTCTTTTGCTTTAAATTTCTTTTAATTTATTGCATCGTATTTTCGATTTATATTCCGAGACTCTATAATTAATATGTAATTGCACCAATAAATTATAAATATTTTCTTTTTACAAATTAGCCACGAAAAATCGCCAAAAAAACAAAGAAAAGCGAAAAATTATTTTGGTTAATATTCTCTCGATATATGGAGAAAGCAACTTGAATACACTGATATACATATACGCATACGTATATATAATTGTTATAAGTTTTTTTTTTTCTCGGAATGTTATGTAAAAGCAAATTTTAAGCGATATTCTTAATGATTTAATCTCTCTCTCTCTCTCTCTCTCTCTCCTAAAAGCTCCTCTTTTTGTCCACGAGAAAATGATAACTTTAAACATGTATGCGTACAATGTCTTGCTTGATTAGCATTTATCATTAAAGCTACTTCATTCCGAATCTTAAAGATGCATTTTTAATTCAGAAAAGCTTCTAGTTTCATTTTTTTTCTAATGAATCATTTTTTGAAATTATTGTTATTCTCATCTAGATTTATAGGTAGCCATTTATATGAAATAAATACATAATTAAAATGCATTAAGTGAGCGAAAATGATTAACGTCCGATGCAAATGAAAAGTTTGTCATTAACGAAAATACTATGACTATGCGTAATAATTATTATATTTAGACATGTATTATACTTGTATTATACATGTATACTTGTGACTCGTCTAACGATCGATCTGATATTGAAAACAGGTGATACATGACAATGCAAATTACGACTTCACAAGTAACTGCTTCAACTTCTTACATGATTATGATTGTAAATTTTATAGAAAATTTACATACTAGACTCGGCAGTACTATTAAATCAATGTCTCCATACAACAAGATCAATTATACATTTCCGTGTATTAATATAATAATGAAACATTTATATCTACACACATATATATATATATATATATATATATATTGCATTATAAATCTTGATAAATTGTGAATTTACTATTTGCAAACTCATTTAATAGTCTGTGTATATGCATTTGGAAAAATTCAGAAAATTGCCAAAATTTCAAGGCTTTGGGGATGCAATTAAAAAATTGCTTATATATAGATATAAATTTAATTTGTTAAATTATCGAGTCATTTAATATTAGTAAACTTAAAATTTTGTATATACTTACCATTGCCGTTTTTTTTATTTTTTTCATTTTTATGACTATTATATACAAATTACTCCTAATTCACTGAGTTAATCCATAAAAATAGCCAATTCAGTAAAAATAAAATATTCTACTGTTTATTGCTTTTTCTTTTTACACATAAACAAATTAATAAAAATTTATCAAATATTTCATAACTTTTTTACTCTCGTTTTTAAAATTTTTTAAATAAGTTCTATAATATTTGATAAGATTTTTCACTTTGTGTCGGCATTTTAACGAAAGTATTAAACAACTTAAATTAAAAATAGGGAAAACTATTCATTAATAATTATTCACCAACCACTCATTATTAAATTTTGATTCTCTATAAGTATATAAAGTAATTATTTCTATTTTGAAGGTAATTCGCGCAAACTGATTAAAAGTGAAAAACAATTTCGTTTGCTAAATATGCCTCTGTGTGTTTGTCTGCGTGTGTGTGTGTTTGTACACACTCTCAACAACATTGAAATAACTTTCTTCAAAATAACCTTACAAGTTATCGATAATCTGTTAAAAAGATCAGAGAATATTATTGAAACAGCCGAGAAAAGAGAAATTATTGTGCTTAATCGGTAGGTTACAATTATAAGTATGATGTTATTGTTGGATAACACAATATTGTATACGATTACATACATAGCATTAGAATATTCTTAGAGATTAGATAATAGTATTTGTATGTAAAGATTTATGTGAGATAGAACAGCCAATTGAGGAAAGAGTATGGTGCACTAAAGATGAATAACAAATGCAACATTATAAATAAAAGGTCGTAAAATATTATAACAAATGAAAATCTATTGCTTACTTTGGTTAGTGATGTGAAAAATAGAAAAAACATATTTCATAGATTATAATATAATAAAGAAGAAAATTGAGATAATGTATATCATTGATTACATCCCGTGTATTTAAAACATATGTTTATATATTTTATATATTTTATATTTATATGTTTATATATTTTATATGGTAAGTGAAAAAAATTAAGGCTATTTATGTGTATTTATATAAGATGAAATTAATTATGTGCATGAAATTCAAAATTTCTTATATTAAATATTAATTGGAAAATTAGTTTCATTAAAAAAATCGATATTAATGATTAATATTAATCCAATTATTGATGCAAATGCTTATATGTTCGTTGACTTTTATACACAAAGTATGAAAAGCACTAAAAAAAACCATTAAAATATTTTTTTATCTGCATAAAAATTGACCCTAATTGTGTTTATTTTCAAATGAATATTGTTTACTCTATTTTTTACTATTAAAACGTGCAGTCTAAAAGATCTGAAATTCAGTCGGATGTTTTAAAGACGGTTTGACGGTAATGTTACAACAGTTCATTATTGTATGAGAAACGAGGTCAATCGCATCAGATTTACTAGTATTGAATAGAGACAAGAAAAGAGATTTTTCAAACTATCTAATTCAAAGATTCAGCTGAATATATATTTAAAGGTAAATCAAGAATAAACAGCTGCGAGATCTCTCTCTCTCTCTCTCTCTCTCTCTCTCTCTCTCTCTCTCTCTCTCTCTCTCTCTCTCTCTCTCTCTCTCTCTCTC
>JAPYYT010001031.1:0-32774 GCA_030522565.1 Ceratosolen corneri
AAAAAAAAAAAAAAAAAAAAAAAAACATAAAGTGACAATGTACGAATTTAAACTCGTCGAAGCATAAGTGTTTTCTCGCAGATAAAAGTCTATTAGTCTAAACTAGAGAGAAAAGGGTGGGGGATGGAGAGAGAGAGAGAGAGAGAGAGAGGAGCTAGACGATGAATTTCTAACGATAAAACGGTAGGATAAAGAAATGTACCCCTCAATTTCTGAGTACATTGGGATTAAAAAAAATTGCGATAACAAGAAACAATGTCGATCTGACAGATAGTTACGGTAATATAATGATGTCGAGCGGAATAAAATGTTGGCAATCATATATAGTGCCACTTGAACTCAAAGTCGAGAGGACACGGAAAATTAACCATCTTATCGGCTAATAAATGAAATAATGTTCGAAAAGACACTCAAAACGCGTGGCATTGAAGATGAAAAGAAGATGATCGATATCGGGTCGCTTGTTTATATTTTAGAGGTTAAGAATGCGCTCGATATATATCGCGCGCTGCGCTTCCGTATTCGCCATCCTCTACTAGCAACTACATGTATCTCCTTCTATCGCTATATCGATATATCGTTCGAAACTTATATAGTCGCACTCACCACTGATGTCGAGATTAAAAAGTACAATTTTCAATAGTCGAATTCGAACCGATTCAATCTCACGACACACGACGACATATTTATATACCTGGGCCAAGTAAATTTCTCAGCCCATAATTTTTCAAGCCCTTACAATACTCGCCGAAGGCACACGATTAAGATCGGCCATCTCTCTCGGCCTCCTGCCAATCGCCATTCCATATCGCGACTTTTGTCTTTCGAGGTGCAGCTACTTTGTATGTGTGAGCGCTCCCACTCCACGCCAATGTCACCAAATTGAATTTGGAGAGTTGGAAAAGTATTGGTTATAATGCCGTGAGAAAATTGTACTCTGTGTGTTCAAATTAAAGTTTATAAGGTTGTCAATGGGAAATGATGAAGTGGATGTAAGACGTCGATGCCAATAATTTACCTTCCAGTCAACTTACATTTATATACACTTAGCTATATATTATAAACGTAAAATTTATATTGATGGGAAACGAGTAAATTGAAGATAAAACGTTACATTACGCTGGTGATAATTAAATTTCGTGAAAAGATATGCTGATTGAAAGGCCAAAATTCCCGTATCTTCTATAAATAATGTATGATAATGCAAGATTAAACTTCTTCCATATTCAAAACTATAATTCGGTTGAATGAATGCTTGCTTGATGTCTATTATTAAACATTTGTTATAATTCCCGAAGATTTTTACCTCCCGAGTACCGACATAACTCGTTCCTCTCACCATAGAATAACTACAGCGAAAAGCCAAAATTCGTTTCACCACCCGAGTGTCCATTATTTCAATATTAAACTCATTAATTCTCCACCTGTTTGTGTAGGAAAATTCACGTAGCGCATGTATTGCAGGTGTTGCAACTCTGCACTGGTTTAATATAGCCGAACATTTGTCATTCCAATGTCGATTTTCCATGCTGTGCGCACGATATTTCGTGTAGACTTTGGATTTTAATTATCATAACAAAATCACACGCGCGCGCCCATATACATATACATACATATATATATATATAGTAACTATTACATATAATATATACAATAGTTACGTATAACTATAATATATAAATATATATATAGGATAATGAAGTATGAAATATAGTTCGTCAGCGGTACGAAGAAACAGAGAGAAAGATAGGAGAAAGACAAATATGAGAGAGAGAGAGAGAGAGAGAGAGGGACGAACAGATTCATTTATTGCATGTTACCGTACACATATAAATGCGATAAACAATAATAAAAATAGTAAGAGATGGGAGGAACAAGATTTTTAGATTCGATGTATAGACTATCAGTATAGATGTTAAGTCGCAAAGGCTGGGCCTTCGACACACACACAAAAAAAAACACACATAAATGCAAGCGCACACTTACACACACAAACACGCATGCACACGTTCGCCCACACGCGCATGCGCAAACAATAATAATAAAATTAATCTCTTCTCTCCCGCGTTTTTTCCCTTCGTTGTGTGTCGATCGATAAAAATGCCGATGCTAATGCTCAATAAAGGGTGTAAGTGATAATATCATCGTAATGGAATGCATGACACGTCTCGGATAAATAAATATTCGGTATGCCTGCGGATGCATGCCCATACGTACGTGCGCGCTGTACGCTAGTGTGAGCGCATGCGCGAGAGAGATAAAAATCACGGTAATAGCGTGGCTAATGATACATGGCCGTCGGCCTCAAGTACGTTACATATAACTATAAAATTTCGTAGCGTAAGTACCGAAAACTCTTTAAAGGATAATTAATAATGGCAGAACTAGAAATGTAAGGTTTAAATGTAATTATTGTCATGTACGTGCGTACTTAAGCATGTATAAATGCGTAATGCGAAAAGCCGTAAGCTGCATTTTAGTTGAAATGCTTTTGGATAACAAATGAAGAGTAGAATAAGAATAAGGTGTAAGCCTATCGGCATTACGGAAATAAAGTTCCATGGTTTTCGAAAAGTTTCTATCTCTACTATTCAATACGTGACCCCCACCCCCACCCCCACTCCTCGCACCTTACAAGCACGCGCCCACGCGCACAAATTGCAATTTTTATAATGACGAGAAGGTAAGAATGAAGGAGGCACAAAAATAGAAGAGAAGTTGGATTTATTGGCTGGAGATTCTAATAATTGCGCTCCCTTCTTACCCAGCGCACATTGCGCAGCGCGTAATTCACGCTCGCAGAGCTCAAAATACGGCGTTGGCAAATATCCAGTCGAGGTAAGTATTGACACGCGTGTAAATGCCCGGTCGACCGGGCACACCACATCCGATGCCCCAGGACACGATGCCGATGTTCACCCAGCGACCGTTGTTCAGCTGATGCAGCAACGGCCCTCCCGAGTCTCCCTACAACAAAGTCATTCGCTCCTTGTATTCTCTTTATGCACTTGTGTCCCGTTGCAATTGACGACGAGGGTCAATTGTACTTTTCGCTGGGAATTGCTATTGCGTTTCGCAACTGTTCGCCGCAATTTCGTTGAGCTTGAAATTGTCGTGGCAGCGCCTTCCCTTAGACGCGCTGCCACTAATTGTCATTGAAAATTTTAGTATCGGCTCAGCTCATGAGTATTAGTGCGGGGAAAATCATTATCGACCGTAATCCCCATCGGCTGCTTATTCCCTTCAATTCCCAATCAAATATTCGCCCGTGCGATTGTCATACGAACATATTCACTTTGCGTCACGCCGACAAACATTCCAACAGATAGCAGTTGACAGCATTTTACCTGACAGGCGTCTCCGTTACCGTCGTAAGCTCCGGCGCATATGTGATTCGCAGTTATTTCCTGTGTGAATCTCGTTACGCATTTATCTTGGGGCCAAATCGGCACATTAACTTCCATGAGAATATCACTACAAGCGCCGCCATATGTGGTGGTGCCCCATCCTAAATTGAAATTTCAAGTGAATTGGCATTTCAAAGGGAATCTTATGAAATATTATGAACGGACGATTTGCTTGCCGAAGAGCCACTTGGCCATTATGAGCACAATTTCTTATGCTTATAATCGTACGTAATTATAGAGCTTGGAGGGATTAATTGATTTGTTGAACAAATTTCAAGTGTCAAAAATTGGCATAAAATGAAAGGAAATTATGTATTTCGTAACTAGAGTGCTTAATTCGAAGAATGCATGCTCAATAGAATGTAATATAATGTAATATAACTCTAGTTTTTGTATATAATATATATATATATTAGAATGTAGTGTATGTAATTTTTTCTGAAAAAAAAAAAAAAAAAAAAAATTCATAACTTGTCATCGTTGCCAGTGGAAACAAGATCAGCAACTTTATGACACAAGAAATAAATGTTTTATAGCAATGTAATCTGCTAATTCGGTTTAAGGTATTGGAAATAAAATCAATGAAAATTAATTGTGACAGAAGTTTTGTGATAATATCATCAGTTGCCGACAATCATTGATATTTTTACAACTTTATCGCAATTATTTAAGGTTCGTTTTTTATTTATTTAATCAAAAAACTTGAACGAGGAAAATACTAGAAAGTCTTTATGGATTCTTGATAAGTCTGTAATCTTTTTCTTTTATTAAATAGAAGAAATTTCTTTCAACTTGGTTATTAACTTTTAATATTCTTTTGAGCCGTACATCGTGAAAAATTAAAGCTATAATGTTAGACGACTGATGACGTTGAGACGGTGATAATGATGATAATGAGAGTAAAAAGAAGAAGAGGAAGAAAAATAAGAATAATCCGGTATAAAGAAGTTTCGAATGGTCCTTCGTGTAATCTTGATGTAATCACAAAATTCGCTTGCGATATATCAGATTGACGGCGAAATTAGGAAAAGTTATTGCTAGAACGATCTTACCGATGACAGTTGACTGCTTGTTGTCAAAATCAATGCCAACTGGTGGCAAGCAAACCGGCCATATGTAGGTGTTGAATATCGTCGGGCGATTAATCTTCAAGATGGCGATGTCGTGTTTATAGGTCGTCGAGACATATCCGGCGTGGATGCGAATTTCAATGACTTTGAAGTCCAAGGCGCGAGTCTCGTTGGGAAACCTCAAGTCGTACTCTCCCAGTCGAATTGTTATCTCTCGTGGGAGCTTTCTAGGAGGAGAGCAAAAAGAATAATAAGAAAGTCGAAAAAGGGTTCGCTCGAGAGGATTTAATGAGAAAGGATGAAGAGATAATGAATGTTGAGAGTAGAATTAAAGAATACGTTTCCATTGGTCGCAAAAACATAATGAGAGAGTGCACAGAGTCTTATTGATTTTCATATCAATTAACTAATGTGATTAAACTTTATTAATAGCTAATCATCCAACTATTAATTTTATTACCTCCAAATGGTAAGGCTTCGTTTATTTCTACGTAAATATATATATATATATATACATTGGGTATGAAAGTGCACGTATGCTCGAATGAAAAAGGGGTAGAAACATATTTACTTTAATAAATTGAATTTTTTCTAAATTTTATCTTCATGGAAAAATAAAAGTGTTTTCAAAATTTATATCTCTACATAATTTAGTATATACTTTCATATAGATTTACTTGGAACGATAATACATACATACGAACGTGCACACATACGTACATGCATACACACATATATATACATATATATATATATATATGATTAAAGGAATGATCTAAATTTGCGAATAAGAATACACTTAATTTACCAAAGTTATATTAATCAAATTGTTATTATTATTATTATTATTATTTCAATTAATTATACATAAATTATAATATAAATTTTCAAGTTTTGTTCGAGTTCCAATAATTACTATAGTCCGTTTGATAATGTTTCCATAAAAATATGAAATCACTTTGCTAAAATGTGCGAATTAGAAGTTGAAATATACGTGAAGCAAAATTTATGACGCAAGAGAGCTATAAATTTACGCAACGCAGCTGATTTTCAGAAGATGCTTATTTTACTAAAATTTCGTAAGTTCGTGCAAAAATATGTTTGAAATTTGATTATAATCATCCGTAATATACGTTCTTTGTAATTCATTGGAAGTTGCCGTTGCTTTGTGGTATTGTTAAAAAAATCTCTTTCTTGAAATTATTGCAAAAAGAAATTTAGTCTTCATTTTCTCTCATATCACTCAGTATTGTGGAGCGTAAGTCTTGAAATAAATCCTCTTGGCTATCGAATTAATGATATTTTAGAAATAATAGATTTGCCGAGCTACAATGCCTTGTAGTAAATGCCTTTGTGCTTCATGCGAAAAGTATTGATTATCACAATGAATTTTCATCAAATTTGACAGTTCCTCCTCATTGTGCGCTTTAATATCTTTCTTGACGTTTTATATTCCGCGCATGACTTTAAGTTTTCCGTGAAATAGCAGGGAAGAAACGTTGACGGTGCAAAATAACGAAAGAATTATATCTCGCTGTCGAATACTTCCATTCAATCCATTAGGATCCAAATGTTCAAGCTCACAATACTTTCGAGAATAACAACAACGCAATAACAAACACTAGTAGGACATAATGATTACCCGAGTTTCTTTTATGAAATATAAGACTTTGAAGATTATGTTTAAAAGAAGTTAGATCTCGGGAGGATAATGGCCCCTGTAATTAATTACCCGAGAACGGAAGCAATTGAAAAATAAAAATAAAGCTAATCCATTGGGCATCCTTGTCCGATGGGGAAGGAGCCCAAACTCTAATAAACAGCGCTCCGGTTTCATTATTCCTATAGTCCATGGCCATAGTTAATATCAGTATTGCATGAAACGACCCCGAATAATTCGTAAAATTGCGTTAATTACGCAATTGCGTAAAATTACGCTAAGGCGTGAGGGGGAAGCCTGGTAAGGAAGAGGGGCGCACTCACCGATGCACGCAGTGCGCGGCCGTGAGCACGTGGCGGTCGGTGATAAGGACGCCCCCGCAGAACTGGTCTCGGTTGGTGAGGAGGGCCGCGATCCAAGGCCACTCCCGGGAGCTGGTGGGCCGGCCGCCGGAGACGCGGCTCTGGTCCCGGGTGCTGAGGCCGCAGCCGCGCGTCACCCTGAGCTTCCTGCCGCCCTCGCCCGCCATCACGGGGGCCTCATCGCCGTCGACTGCAAGCACCAGCAGTGCTCAGGTTCTCCCTACTGGACTCGACATCACTTTCCCGACCGAATTGGCCCTCTCGCGGCGAATTTATCTCCCGGGCCCTAGTGGCTCTAGTCGCTCCTGCTCCCGATCTCTTTAACCTTCCTGGGAATCTCCAATTGGATGAAACTTGGCGATATTGAGGACGCGCGCTCGATTTGACGATTTTATTTTGTTGTTGTACTATGGTGAGATGCGGCCGTGCCCGATTCTCATTAAACATGATTGGCTCGAGCGAGCGAGATATTATTGGGTTTGAGCACAGTCGGTGAGCGAATCTCGCGGGAGCTGTTGCGGAGTTGTGGGCCGACCTTGAGAAATGTCGGTCGGTCGATGGGCCCAATTATAAAGTGGCTGTATTAGTATGCGTGGGGGCCAGTTCGAGAGCGCTTTATTAATATGCAGAGTGCGCGTGCCGATGTCTCTTTAATAAAAATTCGGGCGAATTAAGGACTGGCAGGGGAGTTCATTGGCGGAGAGGCTTTCGCCGAGTGGCAAATGGGCCGGCGAATATTTATGGGGGAGAGCCGATCCGATCCGAGGCCGATCCGTGGCCGATCCGAGGCATTACATTCCAAGAATCGCGGGGAGAACTATCGAAGCAATTCACGAATTAATCTCGAAGCGCATCGACAAATAGCCGGCTCGAAAGTCTGCCTGATACGGTGATTTAATGTGCGAGATAATAAGGCTTCCTGTTTACGCCCTCGGAGTGCGCGCGAACGAGAAGTTAAATGCCGATAAGCGGAACGTCGCTGGCCAGATAAGTTGAGCTGGGAGGCTGCGTGCGCGAGAGCCTCGGCAATTATTCAATTGCGCTGCGCCATCGGCTTTATCGCTAATTACGCTTATTATCGTGAGTGTCTCTTACTTGCGACAGCGGGCAAAGTGCCGGCCAGGCCTCCCACGGGAAGTGCATCGTTCCTCCTCTTATCGTTGAACGCGATGTCCGGGCAGCAGATCCCTACGAACCTTTTCCACAAAAAGCAGACTTAAGTTTGGCAAAGTTGACGCGCACTCGGTAATACAAGAGGGGGACACCTACTGGTTCTCAATCACGCACATGTAGTTCATCAGGCGGGGGAAATTGTAGCGGACGCCGTCGTCTTCGCAGCTCGACAGGTGCTTGCAGTGCCCGGGTCTACTGCCCGGGGCCAGGCAGGCTTGGTACGCCTTGCTGGGCTAGGGGCGAAGAAGAGAGGTGGTGGTGGTGGTGAGAGGGGGCACGAGTTGTTTCGAGTGCGTATGATTTGGGATAAAAGGCCGTGGTGGTGTTGGACAGTGGCTGGTAGTCGGTGGTAGCTTCGCTCGTTTAATGCTTGGCGGTGATTTTTCAAGGCCAATGGTAGATGGGGCGGGTTAAGGTGACGACGACAAGTGCTTATTGGCAAGGATATTGGGCGGACGAAGGGAAGGTTGGGAGTGGGGGAGGGCCGATAATTATTTAATGCCAAGGCTAGTATGTTAATATGTTGCACGTTGTCTCAGCCATTGTTGCTACAAGTTTTCCATTTCCCAGGGAGACTTTAACCGTTTCTTCGACATTGATTTATTCGGTCGGCAATGAATGACATTTACAATGGCCGTGGGGAGTCGATTCATCTATGCTTCGATATATAAATATGCGACGAGGATGGTGAATATGATGGGTCCAGTGAAATTTATTCCGTGTTTCTAGATTTGGCTTGAAACTGGGAAATATATTGACGCCGCGGCGGCAATGAATTAACGGTAAATACAGAACGTCGGCCAGTTTACTTATGGAAAGCATCAAGTCCCATTGAGACGAGCTTCAAATTGCTGATTAATGTCACATTATTTGGAATCGCGAATTCTTACACCTCATTCGGGCATAAATTTAAATATCTAATTGCCCATCGATCCTTGCAATGAGATAATTTAATGTAATAGGACGATTGTGCGTTGTTCTTTAAATATCGCGCACTATGAATTGCGATTGCATCTCGTAATTAGCAATTGCAAATGTTCATAATGTACCGATGTTAATTTTGTTGCTCGTCGTTATAACGAATTTCCGCTGGATAACCGTGTAATATTCAGTTGCAATTGAAAATCAATTAGCGCCGAGGCTCACAGACAATATTTACAGACCGAATTGCTGCTCTGTGTGTCTTATTGCACGCTACATCGTCTCATTACAAATTCAATGCGAATTTCGCTATTTCGGTTTGCAAACACAAATACTTTGAATTTGGCTAAAATAAGGGAAAATTGCGGCAATTGAGTAATATTAGCCGAGGGTTCGCCCATCATGGGAGTAAGAATTTTTTTGACTACAAGCGGAGCGTTAGGTTAATACTTATAATAACCAGTTAATACTTACCATTTGTAAATTTCTGTCCGGTGTAATGTAGCGCCTCGGTCGATTAATTGACGTAATATTGGACTTAAAGCGACTCCAGAAATCGAATCGAGAATCTGGCCGAGAGAAAGTATTAAGCATTAAAATTTGATAGCTTTGGAGATTTATGTAGAGACCAGCCAATATCTAACATATATTTTAATAGATAAAAACACGGAAGATAATTATTTATCGGAGGACATTGGGCAAACGTTTCCTTCTTCTTCTTTTTTTTTCTCTCTTTTTTTTTTTTTAATAAGCCCGATAAAAGCCAAACTTCTCCGCGCGCGACATTCCTCATTAAAATGTAAAAGGCCTCGGATACGCGAGTGTAAGTGATGAGACATGATACCATTTGTCGTTTTAAAATTTTTTCCAAAAAGCTTACTATTGTGCTAAAAAAAGCATAGGGGCTCCCGCGCAATATTAATTGCAATTCAACTTTATCTCTGCTGAAAGCCCTACAATCATGGCATTTCCATTCGAATTCGTATTCGATTCAAAACAGTATCATTACAGTCATTACTTTGTTACTTTGTTGCGAGCATTTTTATTTCAAAGCAGAAAATTATTTTAACGCTTGCTGTTTTCAATAAATCAGATTTTCTTTTTTTGTCAAACAAAATTATTTATTTATACAGATTTATTTAGTTTAGTGGTACCCACGTCGAATAAAAGGCGTTCGTTATGGAAATATATGTGCTTGTTTGAAAATTATTTAAAAATAAAATAATAAAATAAGTAAAAATTTTATATAACTTTCGTACTTTCAATTTTTAAAAAGTTTTCATTTTTACGTTATTGATTTTTACGAGCACGTCGAAAATGTGAAAAATTTAATATGGCTAGCTTTGTCTAAATATTTGCTGACATAAACGTCATATTTACATTAAAACTGTTTTTCCCAAAGAATTTATTCGAAAATTTTATTCCTTGAATCATTAATCGTCGATATAATCATCAAATCATTCACTGTCTACGATTGGCAAAATTAACGCACAATCACTCGACTTTTTAAACCCGACGACCCACATTTCAACGCTTTAATCTGGCTCAATAAAAACAGGAGTATACCAATAATTTCCAGTGTAAGATCCCCAACACACACACACACACGTGCATTATAACACTACTCTTTTTAATACTTAAAGTTTGCTTTGCCATAATATAGATGAACATAGATAAACGATTAGTTAAGAAAATTCTTTGGACCCACCGTGGAAAACAAGCAAACCATCATGGATTTGGAACTATTCGCGCGATAAAACGGCCACACGATCAACTCTTTGAAAACCGGAAAAATCAGCTTCCAAATAAACCGAAGCATCAGCCACGAATCCTCACACCTCACAACTTACTACACCCGATACTCGCAACAAAAATTACGAAAAACCATCGTACTTTCCCATTAGCATCCACAAGTCTTTATATTAAACAATCAACTATTTAAAAGTGTTTAAAAACTCACTCGTTCCACACCATCGAGCCACTCCCACACACTCTTAGCTAATAAAACGAACGAGCACACACACACACAACCAGGCATTCCCAATTAGCATAGCATTGACTTTCCAACTGCCCGAGAGGCAGTGCCACTCCACCCGAGAGCCCTCGTTACTCGCCCCCACCCCCCGCCCTCCTCATCCCCAGAGCCAAGTCCGCCTCCTCTTAGCTCTCAACCCTCGATCGGCGTACTTACCGAAAGCCCGGTAAGCGTCCATCTCGACTTGGCTCGCCGCGAAAGCAGCGACGAGGAGAGCCACGACGACAGGAAGTCGCGCCATCGCCGGGAGAGCGAGCGGCTCCAGCTCCAACACTATATCAGCTCGTGGAGGATGTGCCCGGCTGGGCTCACGGGAGACAAACGACAAAGTCCTCGGCCACGGCTCCGGCTTATATAAGCGGCGCCTGTCGAGGCATGCGGCGCACTTACGGCCGAGTAGCGCCGGTTGCCCCGGCTCAAGGGGCCCAAGGACGAGCGGGCGCCCCGGGAGCCTCGGCGCTCAAGGAAGGGAATGGGAATGGCGTGGGTGAGATAATGCCGTTAGGGAGTCTCACCTGACGCTCCTTATCTTACTTGGCTGGCTGTATTAGCGGGGACGGAGATTTTATTGTGGCTTAGCTGCCAACGCCTGACGTTATCAGGTACGCGAGGCATTATTTGCTCAGACGCGCCACTATCGCCGCCTCTCCTGATTACACGTTATGCTAAGTAGGAAGGAGTTGGGTCGTTTGATTCGTGAGATTGGCTGGGCTAAGGTGGAGGCTGGAGAGTATCAGTGTGAATAAGTTAAATTGGTTGAAAGGAAGAGTCTCGAGTTGGTTGGAGGGACGCTGGCTTCCTTATAGATCGTCGAAAATATTTTCGTATGGGGGGGTGGGAGGGCCGCGTAATTCGACCGAATGGAGATGTTATGAGTGTATTGGGCGAGCGCACTGCAAAAACGATGGAATCATTGACATATCAAGATATCCGTCCTTTTCAATCCCCAAACATAATCGACTGCAATACAACAACAACAATTATGATAAATAAGTTCACGGGTTATTAATGTAAATGATAAAGATAAATGGGAGAGTAATAAATGGGTAATGTAAGCAACGCAGAGGGAAAATGCGTATTAAATTAACGTAAAGTGGGAGGCAACTCGTATGGTAATTCATAGTACCAACAAGCCGAATAAGCCGAATGAAAAATAAAAGGACCGGCACATCGTATGAAATAATTCATTGTATTATATTTAAATCAACGAGACAATGAGCACATTTTTAATCTTTGGATTAAAAATACTTGCCGAGGTGGCTATTATAGAAAGTCAATGAAGCCTCGTGGAGAATTAATGTCAAGCTGGTATAACCGAGAAGAAAGTATTTCTCGTACTGAATTATTTTCCCGTCAATATCGAATTAGAAACTCTAAAATTATAGGATTATTTATTGCGGGTGGATACTTAATTGGGAGAAACAGCTTAATAATATTAAACAATAAAGTATGATATTAGGTGATAATAAAGTTTGAAATATCCTAGATTATGTGTCTTATTTTGTGTGTCGGTTGTCCAGAAATGATCGAGAACAGTTAATAAGACAAGCGAACTAAAATTTTTTCACGATATTACCGATCGAGGCAACTCACGGAAAATTTAATCTCTCATTCGGACGTTTGCCTATTGCGATTTCAAGAACGAAAACGTGCACTTTGTAGCTTTCATTGTATTTTTAACGATATCCATAAATAAATAAGTACGAGTGTAGTTAATTTAGCATAAGTAATTGCAGTATTTATTTGACGATTTTGTACATGGGATCGTCTTCCAATTAAGATCTTTTTAATTTCAAAGTTACTTACGGTAATCAACCTCGGATTGATAACACTTAATTGCAAACGGTTTGTATTAATTTCATCCGCAAAGTGAACACTGGGCACATACTGAGATAAAAAACGATAAAAAAGAAGAAAAGAAAAACTACATAATAATTAGGTACGCGTAGAGTGGCTACACAATAATTTTCCTGCATATTATGACAAATCCACGTGCGAGTGCAATCACATTTCATTATAAAATCGATAATAAAATCGTACGTACCTTTTTATATTTTCGTAATGATCAATATTTCAGATATCAATGACTGCGCCTCTACAGCCCCAATTATAGGCCTGACAATTGATTTCTCACTACAGAAGACTATTCTAATTACCCCGCACTAATTTACTCATTTATGTAATTAGCATTGATATAAGCTTCGATGAAACTTGTGTTTGTCACGTCAAAATACGTGTTTGTCACCTGTCGTCACTCGCTGCATTCATATGTCAAAGTTAATGGCGACGGTCCCGTCTGAGCTCTGGCAGCTTAGAGCTATTAAAATAAGTTAATTTTTCTAATTGAAAAAGAGAATTGCAACGGCAATTGGCTCACGAATGGCGAGAGTCTAAAGTTTGCCTTTCATTAATCTAAAGATTAATGATGGTGTTGGTGCAATTGAAATGTCGATGTAGGCGTAACGAATTATTGTTATGTGTCGACAAACAAAATAACTGCCAAGAGTATTTAAAAGATTCATACATCATTTCAATCGTTCGATTATCTTCTTTTTTTTTCGCCTCGTGAATAGATCTGCCACATCAATTTTGTCGGACGTTATTGTTCGAAAAGCTGCTCTCGAGCAAATTTCACAGTGACCAAATAATAAACAACTCGCGATATTATTTAAATGCAGCAAACTGATTTATTTATTTATACTGATAAAGTATTGTGAAAAGTTGAAAAAAAAAACGTCAATCTATACGTTTGTAAAAATCGTGGGAAATATACTTTTCGTAATTACATGCGTATTTCTCTTTCAATTTCGATCAAAACTTTATAAATCATAAGATAAGAAATAGCCAATGACATTCCACTTGAAAACAGCATATTTACAACAAAATTCATATTGTTCTGCGAGCGTTACGAATTGCAATGGAAAGCCACTTAAAACTCGGCAAATATAATATGTTGGAACAACACTGACAAATTGCCAGTCCATCGATTGCCAATCCTCTTGAGATTTACTTCAGCCAATCTGCCATCCTTGTCTACGAGCTGATAATAGTCGAAACCCCGCTACTTCCTCCCCCCTCTTTCGTCCTTTGCCAATCAAATATCTCGCAAGCTTATTAATCAAGGAAAAATGGCGCGCAGCTGAATAATTTTTTCATCAATTAGCAGTGCTCCCAGTCATACGAGCAATCGCTATTAATTGCTAATTACTTTTCGCCCGTTATCGAGCGTACGATTGAGTGAATTTGGATGCTCGGATAAATAGAAAATTTATGATTCTCGCGCGTGTTAGGAAGCACTTATCGATATTCGTATTAATATTTGTCTATATAAGGAACAAGCAATGCCTTCAAAAAATATATAATAATCACTTCTAACGCAATTGTGAATTTAGAATAGTATTATTTGTCATAAATTCATATAAGTCTCGACAAATTCAAAGCCATAACCACAAAAGGAGCAATAATGGCAATAATGGCTATTTACGTTTTTACATTAATGCTCATTGAATATAAGAGCCAAGTTTCCACGTTTTTTTTTTTTTTTTTAATGAATGCGAAGAGACGTTAACCGGAAAATACTATTAGATAAAGAAAAAAAAAGGCATTGTTCTAATTATGTAGAGATACGTGCCTGTAAATTCCTCGTACAATCTCCTATCTTGACATAATGATACAAAAGTTTTCCATTTTTAACATATTCCATCGCATATTAAGCAAAGCAGTTATCGTTTTGATTAAAGGTACATCAACGTAATTACCCGGGCAGTTTACATTTAACATTAATGGTATTTGAATTTAATGCACGTATTGAGAGATATTTTAGTTACTTGGATCATTAACTTTTTCATTACATTTATAATTTCAGTAATTTTCTTTTATTCTGCAATAAACATCTAATAAATTACCGGAATTTCTCATCGAATAATTAGGAGCTTCAAACATTTTAAATGTTAACGATAATTTCTATTTCAACTTGGAGCTCAATTATGAAAATTAAACGTACAAATATTATAGAGAAGTGACATATAAAGACAAAATTTTCACGAAACAATTCACGAAAAAATAACATTAAATAACTAATATAAAAAATTGCACTTTTTTCAAATATTTAACAGGGAAAAACTATTATTTAATGCGTCAGCGTTGAAATGAATTAGTTTAATGGAGCCGTGAAATTAATTAATATTTTGTTTTTATAAAGATTACATTAGTATAATTAATTGAGATACGTAGCCTTGCATAATAATAGTGCCGCAAAAGTCTTCTCATGATAATTTAAAATTATAACTTTAAGTGAAATTATAATAACGTATAAAGAGTTTATTGCTCGCGTAGATTGGCCGGATCGCACGTTGAAGTAAAAATTTTGTTACATTTTTTGAAAAATTGTTGGCCCAAAGTACATTTACGTTAATTGTTATATTACGTGATGTTTGAAGCAGCGAGTAATCCAAGTTAAAAGTCATAGGTGAGCATTTGGAGCCTCTGGTGCCTTACAAGTAATACAAAGTGTATACGTAAATTTGACATACGACATTGTAAAATCAATTATACGCAAATCTATTGAATAAAGTAATTGAACAATATGAAAGAAAATTGCAATTTATTTGCAAAAAAAAAATAATAGCTCCTATTGCCAAGGCTCGCAAGCCATTTGCGTTTCACTCAGCAAATTGTAATTTAATGTGGCTCTATAATATTAATGAAAAATTATCTTAACGATTGTGATTCTGCTGAAAAATTAAATACCATTTCCGTTGTCGGGTAGTATGGAAATAATGGCATATTGGCTGGCTCAATTTAAAAAAGTAATTGTACACATTCTATATGGTAATAATAATGCTACAGTGTAAGAGGTCGGGTATCTGTAATATGGTAATGCAATTGTTACAATTCTATAATTTTAATGCCAACGCTTCCATTTGCTTATTGACTGAAGCTCAATAAGTAAGGAATATTAGGCTCGAGGAGGAGAAGTGAGAGAACAATAACCACATCTACCTTACTATGCACACTGGTATTCCGTAATCATTATTAGTACTCCGCAATAACAATCGCAATCACAATTATTATTGTTGAGATATTTTATTTGCGCGCGCGCTGCCCTCACCCCGACTTCAATTGCCCGTAATGCCGATGATAATTGAAGCCATCTTCGGCAATATCTTTATGCGCGCCAAGTCGAGGTAAACTTGGTACTTTGGCCTCCCATCTTTTGCCCCCTCGTAAAGCTGACGTAATGCCGTGCTGCCTTTATTGCAATTTGTTGTTTGGGCCAGGGAAAAAAGAGGGGCCTTAGAGTGTGGAAAAAGTGCGGGACTCACGGAAGCTCGGGCTTGTCGAGCAGAGCCGAGAGAGAGAGAGAGAGTCGTTCCGAGATCGACAATAAATGGCAATAAAAATAATGATCGGGGCGCGCAGCGGAGTTTGCAGCGAAATTAGAGAGACGTCAGAGGGACGTCAGAGGCGGAGGTGAGGTCCGGGGCCCTCCAAAGATAGAGATACTCGTATATCCGTTAATGAGATCCTGGCGCCACTGGGCCTCTTTTACCTGCGTGAGCGAAATCTCGCCTCGTGATCTCGAGTCCTCCGCTGCTCCCAATTGAGGCTCCCAAAACCCTCTTGAGCCTCGTCGACTCTTTCTTTCTTCGTGATTAGACGAGGCACACTCGGGAAGGGCGGTAGTGGGCATCGCGAGTGGGGGTGGGGAGAGGGGGACTGGGGCGGAGGGTAGGGGGCGGGGAGGAGGAGAGGGCGTAGAAACCAACGGTTTTATTTTTTTACGGTAATTCCGAGGAATAAACACGTCGTAGAGGAATTATGACTTTTTCACCATTATATCCGCCAGTAGCAATTGATTGATTATTGTGATTATGGCTGTAAATGCGATGGCCAATGTTTGCTTCATCATTAAAAGCTCTCGTTCGAAGGAGGGAAATTATTGCTCAAGATGGCTGGACTTAATCTATAATGATGAACGGGAGTCTTTGTGAATTGTAGGGGGTACTAATCGTGAAAATAATTTCAATATTTATTTTAATATACTGCCGTGGTGATAAAAATTAATGTCAGCCCTTATGAAATGTACACGATGTGAGTGTGCGGTAAAAATGACTTTTTCGGAATAATTAAATTTTTTTTCCGTCCGGCAAACAGTATCGCGAATGTTCTCGTAAATTATCGAGTGGAAGATAATTCGATATTTATAATGCGAGCTCGCATACATTTGAGGATGATTCGGGAGTATGCAGATCTCGCATTTTAATGATTATGCAAAGTATGAATTAAGGGACGCGCTCTTGTATCGGACGCGCTTGAGTATCATTGGAAAGAAGAGAGAGGGCAGCAAACGGCAACAAAAACAACAACAGCGAGAGCAAAAGTCGAGCCAACGATGGGAAGAAATATTCGCGTTTCATTTTATTTTGGCACAATAGCGCAAAAAATGTATGGCAAGCGGATTGTATTACGCACAATGTATCATCGGCGGTTTCAAGTGTTCTCCGTCCTTGTAGTCTTGGGCGCGCGTGTGTGAATGCAAATGCCGTTGGTGGTGAACCACTGAATAAAATGAAGCCTCAAAAACACTGTACAATAATGGTCGAGGGGCAAGTAAAGTAAGTAATGTGCGTAATATTTAGACCGTTTCGAGGGATAATATTTCCATGCAACCAATATATGAGATGAGCGTATAAGGAAAACAATATAGCAGCCACATTTATTAATGCATTACATGTATATGTATACATATATATATATATGTATATAGAGCGGATAAGTATTCACGTTACATTGTATTTATTGTATGTTTTGCAATTATTTAATAAGCTGAGCATCAATTGAGAACATTAAAGCGAATCAAATTTGTTTAAACGTCGGAAAATCATTCTCTATTTAATAAATTTTGATTTCATTTTAGTAGAAACGAAGACTTTTCTGGCCGCTTTGCCTACTTCCATCTCTTGGAAATTTGGTGCGGAACAATAAAATAATTAAACGTTAAATCATTCGCATAATTCCATGCTCTTCGTCACTATCTTTCAACGCTTTTATTTCCTGTGACGTGGAAATTATTTGCATTTAACATTAAATGACTGTTATTTCAAATATAACGGTCGCGAGATAAAAACGCAACGTGAGCAACAATTCCCCCCCCCCCCCGCTTTATGTAATCATATGGTTACTTTGCTCTTCCAGAGCACACAAATCTTTATTGTATTATTGCACATGCGATAGCAGCCAGTTAAAGCGAGTATACGACTCTTATCTATGCTTTATTGAGTTCTTTGAAATCTACATAGCGATAGTCGGCCAAAAGAAGCTTATCATCCTTTTAAAATCCCGTCGCCTCAACATAAATTCCCCCGGATTTCTCTCAAAACTCATCTGTACGACCTCGCGGTACCATAGTCGAGAGGAGCTGCACATTAAGCCAGTGACTGCAAAAATTTCCCTCCTCCTTCCATTCATCTATTACGAATGCCAAACCTCCATTAAACTAACAGTCCACGAAGTCTGCTTGTGTCTTTTGTGTTCTGAGGCTGAAAAAAAGAAGAAAAAAAAGAGGAAAGAAAAGAGCAAGAGAAGCCGTGCCATTGCAACGAAGCACATATTATTGGCGTAAAATCTAGGATAATCAAATCATTTAGAACGAGAAAAATTATGATATTCTATTAAATAATTTATTTCTCAATGATTACAAACTGATACAATATTTTACACAAAGAATGTACAACGAAATCAATGTGCATATTCGAAATAAGAGATAAAAGTATTACCCAAAGCAATACCTCAGGCATTTAACAAGTGTATGTATGGGTCTTTTGCCAATAACGATTGTAATCAATTAGAATTCAAGTATTAAGCGGTAACGTCCCATTACTGTCAAATACTTTGTTATAGACACTGAATCTTTCGTTCGCGTAATGCGCTAGAAGCCAAATAAATTCAATCGACATACCTAACGAGCATCTTCCAGTTCGACCGAATTCAACGGGTTTTTCCACGGAAAAGCCAGAAGGCAAGCGAAGCAGCTAAACCTCTACAATTTCCTAATTCTATTAAACAACGCGGCCGAAGAACCATTATTATCATCATCATCCTCGTCGTCATTATCATTATCATTATCATTATCATTATCATTATTATCATTATTACTATTATTATTACTATCGCTATTATTATTGTTATTGCTGTTGTTGCTGTTGTTGTTGTTGTTATTATCTTTATCGTTATCGTTATTGCTATTATTGTTATTATTATTGTTATTATTGCTATTATTGTTATTATTGTTAGTGTTGTTGGTGTTGCTGTTGCTATTGCTATTGGTTATTGTGAATCCGCGGGCGTGGGCACGGAATGTGCTTCGCCATCCGAATCCGCTAATTGCCGAGGCTCGGGAACCGGCCACTAAGAGCGCACGTAGTTTGCCGGGCATTGCGATATTAAAAGCGATATGCGCCTCCTACCTCCAACCAATCTCTCCCCCCAAGTTAATGCCGAAACTCCGCGAATCCACGTGTCTATCTCAAAGTATAAAGTATTCGCGCGCCTCTCTAAGCTCGAAGCTCCCCCCAACCCCCCACCCCCAACCCCCCACCCCCATCCCGGCCGCCACACCCCGGTGTCCCGATCGCCACGCGGGTCGATGGGCTCAGGAGCGGGTGCGGCGGCTGCGGCGGCGGCGGCTGGGCACGGGCTTCGCTTGGGGATCGGAGAGGTCGATCGTGTACTTGTGCTCCTCCATCTGCTTCGTCGAGGCATTGTAGACGCGCTCCGTGCGGTACAGTGTTTTCCCCATCACGACGTCCTCCTGGTCAATATAGAACGGGTCACCGTTCTCGTCCTTCCCCGAGTTCACGTAGTGCGCGCTGCTCCCACTCCCGCCGTACTTTAATGGGTTCAGCGAGGAGACGCCTGTTGGTGAGAAGGCAATTTGTGATTTGTCTGCTGGGGCTTGGCACCTCTGCATCCGAAATGATAAAAATGGGCGAGATGGACTTTGCTTTTGGATAGCAGCGAAGCCTCAGTGGCATTCGCGATGCCATTACTCACTACGGCAGAGCGCGGTGGGGGGCGGTGGGGAGGGGGAGATCAAGGGCTGCGGCATTGGTCAGATTTTCCGGCAATTAGTGGCCAATTCTACGTTTCATTGTTCTATAATTAATTCTGTTTACGTAGAGTGAAGAGTCTCTTTAAGAAAACTATCGCAAAATTGCCCACTAAATAGTAAAAAAAACAAGTCTCTCAGTGTTATTGGAATAAGCAGCGTTCTAATAGGGAATATTAATAGAATAATAAAAAGTTTCGACTAAAAGGTTTATTTTAACTTTCCTCATATTTTTCTTAAACTTTCCTAGCCGATAGTAGCTTTGTGTACTTGTACTTATAACTTAACATTATGGTAATAAATTGAATCGAACTTAATCAATGTGCGCATTAATTTATAATTATCATTAATTATAATCAAATTTTTCAATTTGGTGAAAGAAAAAGTACATATATATATATATAGGAGTTGAAATATTATTCAGCGCAAATAAAATATTATAATACCGCGTACAAAAAATTATTCAGCAATTATCGTAACGATCAATTGTAATTATTTGAATTTTAAATAAGATCAGGCTATTAGGAAATATAGCAATTAAGGAAAGCAATTAATTATTTCATCACATAGTGTATACTGTAAATTATCAATTTGTATTATATATAAAATACTTGAAATTATATATTTATATAGATTTACGAAAATGTGGGGACTTTATTATATTTAATGGCTCCTATAATTAATCAATAAATATCATTATTATACTAAAATATTTCACATAGCTTCGTTGTCTGAATCACAAGTTATTCATTATAAAAAAATCTGAGCATTACATCAATGATTATTTAATATTAAAATAATTTTCCATATGCCTATATTCCTATGCATAATACAATACGTAACTAAAGAAATTCATTGCAATTACATGAAATTATACGGAGATAATAATTTCAATAATATCGTTTACCTTTAATATTTGCGCTACTGAAATATTAATTACTCACATTTAGTTACAAAATGAGAATATTACGTAATATACCCACCATCTATCTAAAAAATCTTATTATAGAAAGCATAATATTCACCGTATTGGTATGAGATAACCGAGATCAAATATTCAATAAATATAATATAAAGACTAATTTATATCAATTTAAATCAGTAAGGAATCAGTATAAACTTATAAGCTGAGTAAAAAAAATTAATCGAAATATGTCAATATATAATCTAAAATAAAGATACAAATAATAATATTACAATTCCATTCTGATTATGTGATTAGGGATAGACGGAACATACAATAGTTTTACTTACATTATTAAAGTTGTATATTTTGTTTAACTATATTTACACAAAGTACTGGTAATCAAATTTTTAATTATCTTGTTTTCAAGTAAAGTAATTTGTCATTAGTAAATACATTGTTGAAGGCAATGCGAAATATTATTTACCTATGTTTATAAAAAACTCTCTGCGATATTTAAAAGGTTAAAGTTCTAAGCATGTAAAACAATATGCACACGTAGAAATTGAATAAACGGAAAATAAGTTTGTTACAAGATTATTTAAGGTGTGTTTTAAAATTCAATTATTAAGATTCTGGATAATCTGATTACAAAATTAATTGTATAACATTAATTTTCATCTCTTCTGACATTCTTATAATTTCCTATAATCTCAATGCGTATAAACTAGCAAATTTTTATTTCACGTTATAATTTATATTTAATTGCAATTAATATTTCTGGTTGTAATATATACGCATTTATTGCCTACATCTATTTGACATTCTGCGCACGAATTATTATAATCACCTGGAACTCACATCACCAAGTGAATTCAAACTTATCAGAATCAAATTCAACTGCTAAAATTGTGTTTTATGAAAAACCTGTAATACATATGGATTTTTATATTTATAAATTAATTAATCATTATTTCGTTTGAAATCTGGGTCGATTTATTCGACTGTAAGCTAAACGCATGAAATAAAAATAGGTCTTGCTGAATGCATGCTAAAAAATTGTGATTAGCAATGGCTTGGCTGGAATCTCTCTCTCTCTCTCTCTCTCTCGCTCCCCCGGAAGCGTATAACGCTGAATCAAACTGAGACAACCTGACTGACGAGGTCACTAGGCCGAAAGCAATGTGTCTTTACGTCCGTTAGCCACCATCAAAATTCGTTTAATTCTTTTCTTTATATAATGATGAGCAAAAATCACTGTATTGTAAATTATTAGTACTTCTGCTCTGCTCTAAATGTAACTTTATAATTCTGTAGATATAAGTAATTGATTAATGTCTAGCTCCTCTAAATTGCAATAAACTCTACTATAAGTATAAGATAATAAAGTAACCAGTTTTTAGGAACAATTTTAACTTTGAATCAGTGACATTCACTTCTAAGTAGTAAATTTTTCTACTATCAGTTTATCAAAATTTAGTTACAACCACGACCGAAAATCTTCGTATTTATAGGTGTTAAAATGCATTTATTGATTACAGCGATGTTTTTAATCCAGTCAATTTACGTAAAAGCTTATTTATAATACAAAATGTCTAAAAAAAAAAAACAATGTATACATACAAATAATATGGTCGATTATGGCGAAATCAAGCTTTCAATTTTAATAAAACTTTCCTCTACTGCTTAATTTCTGTTACATATACTATTTTCAAACTCAAGTGAAATCAGTTTAATATGGCAATTTTATAGTTTGTAAGTGAATTCACAGTTACACAGTTATATAATAATTTGAATTTAAAATAGCATTTTATTCATATGATATGAAAATATCGATATAAAATAAGAAAGGGAATTATTATCTGAGTTTGCATAACAATTAAAACAATTAATATAACCGTACGATACAGTTGCTTTTGAATTATATCGAAATAATAAATTAAAAATAATTGACAAAGTTTGTTCCTAAAGTTTTGCAAATTATTACAACATTCAATCTTCATTACTCATAAATATTTGAAGCATTAAAAATTTAATAAGACAGTTATAACAGTTCAGTTAATAACAAATGAGTGTTCTCGAGGAGCGAGTGTTCACTTCCTTTGTTTCACATAACTTTTCCTATAATTTTAATATTTAATTTTAATGTATGTTGTATATTATCAATCATAAATCTTATCATTAACGATATCAATTAAAATATTAAACAACATGTAGAATATTGACTTGAGTATTAAATGTACACCTGTTACTTTACTTTTATAGTTGCCTCTTACTTCGTGAGCTGCTCTTTTTTTATATGAATATCAATCGCTATTACATTCTATATAATAATGTGATATTAAATTATATATTATAATCGATTGATATCATCGGGACATATGATAATAGTATTGAAATTCTCAGAATTACGTAAATGACAATGTATTTTGTAAGGTCAATAATGCACGTGTAAGCATAAGCAGTCGTTAATTTATTAATGATAACTTTACATTTTATATATTTTTAATGCAATATAATAAAATCTTTTCACTTTAATAGTCTCGTCGTTATTGAGCAAATCGAAGAAGAAATTAATAAGTAAAATATACACGGAACAAAGATAAACGTCAGTGTAAGCAGATATTATAAACTTTTCTTTACATCTTATATTTGGAAAAAGAGCAAAAAGTTCCTATTCAAGTGTAAGTCTCTACTTTGTATTAAATTCTTCTTTGATTATAAAACACACGACTTATTAGAATAATAATCCAATTCTCTTATTAAGTTTATTCACTTGGATACGATTATCTATTTCTAGCAGCTACATTTAATTAACTTTTATTATTGGAATTGGTCCCTTTAGTTTTTTTTTTTTTAAATAATCATTTAAGAATTTCAGGAATTCATTAAATTGAATAATTCCACTTTAGTGAATTACAAAGCCTAGAGTATTGAAAAATATTTGATAAAGTTTTAAAATATTAAGTTAAATTCTAACCTGCAGAACATTAATTTATTCTATATCTATTAAGTAAATACGTGTTTGTTGATAATCACTACTCATCAAGAACAATTGCTTTTCTCAATATAAAGTACAAAATGAAAAAAAAGAAGAAAAAAACAGTTACATACGTCACGTGTACACTACACAAAAGCACATTTAATCATAACTGTGAACTCGAAAAAAATTATTTAAATCCTGCCGCTACCGCTAAAAATAAACAGATATTATTTCATATTTTACGAACGTATATTATTTTCACTTTAACTCATCTTATATTTCAAGAAATATATCTAAATTGTTGTTTATTCCGAAGAAACTTCCTGTTCCTTGAAAAATGTTCCAACTCACGAATTACCGCGTGAGAATTATATCAACATAGTATTAATTAAGCATTTTTATAATTGTTATAATTAACGTTTAGGAGAAAGTAAAGAATTTACTTTATGATTTATTTAAGTAAAGTCTAATGGCAGTACAGCGATAATGAAATGTATGGGGAAAATTTACTTTGAAATGAAATTTTTGTCTATACATTAATTTGAAAATATTTTTCATGAACTGGAGAAAATATTATTTTTGCTAAATATTATGATTATACTGTGCGGGCAAATAAAAAGTAGCAGCATTCTATTTCTCACGTACTGCCTCTTCCCTTTTAATTATGAAGTATGTAATTACTAAAAGTTTTCCTAATTATTAATTATTAATGTGGAAAATTGTTCGAGCTTATAATTTTTCAAACAAATTGGAATTTATTTTGGATTCCTTAGACAATCTATCAATATATTTTGCGCTAAAGATCAATACGCATTATGATTATCATAGCAAATTTTAAATAAAGTTATTTTATCATTAATAGTTATTTATTTATTATTTTTCTAATGCACTAATAATAGAGATGTCTATATGAATCGAAAATTAATGTAGATACTTTACTTGCAGATAGCATGATATTTTACTTGTAACCGTAATGTTAAGTAAAATGTAATTCGAGTCTTATTGTATTTTTTTTTTTTTTTTATTAATGTCCGAGTTGATAAAGCAGTATATTATTTTCAGTAATAAACGCGCAATTAAATCACTGTATTTTACGCACATTAGTTAAAATAAATTCAAATATATACATCGTAGGAGCTATATGGTCCTAAAATTGATTTTTATTTTGCATTATTTGAAATAGAAATTCTTTATTCAAATAATGCCGTTCAGTTTATATTAAAATTTTTTAAATAATTGATTTACGTAACGTCAAAAGCAGCGTATTGGCTCACGTCGTCCTTTCCGATGTATTATAAATAAATATTTCAAACGTGGTTTTCTCGAAACTTTTATTTATCATTATGAAACCTTACAAATTTCGAAGGAAATCTCGAGAAAATTTTGATAAAACTTGAAAAATTAATGAAACACCTAGAACTACTTTGCACGAAATTTTCGTTTTAATCAAATTTACTATTCCTGAGTTCTCACGTGACAATCTCTTCGTTGTTAATTTTTTAGCAGAGTTTTAAATATAAAAAATCCCAATACCCAATGCCCTTAAAATTGAACACCTCAATGTTTTTGAATTCAAGAAACCTTCAAAGCAAATGCACCTATAATATATAATATCAAATTACCTTGAGTATGCGCGCGAGCGGACGCGCGCGCACACATGCGCATACACGCCCACAGCCACGTAGAAAACCCCAATATATACATATATATATATATACACATATATATATATATATAACCTATCTGAAACTTTTAATATACACATCAATAAGCATTGAATAAAAATATGCTTCTACTTGTTCTGCACTAGATTTTTTATTTAAGTATGTGTTTGAATCAAATGATATTTTTAATGAAGAATGTCTGGTTTATTTTTTCAATAATAATTTCGTAAAACATAAAAGTTAATGATGAAATGTATTTGATCTCACGTTAATAAGATTCGACGATTATTTTCTAAAACAAAATATTGTAAAATGACACTCAACCTAATTAAATTTCGATAATCGATGAATTAACATTTTTAATCAAGCAGGAATTATTGTTATTTAAGAGAATTTAAAAATAATTAAAATAATTTTGTACACACAGCGACTGCAATTGAAATAGATACTACGATATACCTTTTAAAATTGAAATATAATAACGTTTTCCAAACGAATTTAACGTTAAATATTTGTTTCTGTTTTAAGAATTTCCACGAAGAATGACAAAAATATTTTACTCGTATTTGTGTACGCTCTCAAGTTCTATTTAATTAGACTTAAATAAAAACTAGACGTTGCATGCAATACAACAAAATGTATCCTACCCTAATCGTACAATTTATGTAAATAAAACTAAGTTCACAGGCTTCCAAAGTCAATTATTTATTTACATTGGGTCTATAATTATAATTATTAATGTAACTGTATATGCAGAACTTGTAATATATTTTGTTAAAAAGCTATCAAGCTCGATGATGAAGCTTATACAAGTTATTGCATATATGTATAAATAAATTCAGATGCTCTACAGTAAAAGGAGAAAGATGTTTTTGATGAAAAGGAGGAAAAAAATCTGTTGGAGTGTCTGAATTCGATTGCCTATCGAAAATAAGTACAATATAAAATGTAATAATAATGAGAATAATAAATCGTTCGGCTAAAACGTCACTGCAGACATTAATATCAATTTTCCTATATATTCCATAATATAAACATCTTTTCAATTTTTAACCCAATTGTATTTCACAAAGCAAACATGCTATCAGCAGCCCATTAAAATTCAATATTTCTTTAAGAAATTTAATATAAACATCGGTATGATTGTATACTGAGGGTGGGGCGGTTGGGGGGAGGGGGGATGATGGGTAACGGAGGTAAAGACATATTGGGGATTAACGTAGACTTTCGGCCTAGTGACCTCGTCAGTCAGGTTGTCGCAGTTTGATTCAGCGTTATATGCTTCGAGGGAGGAAGCGAGAGAGAGTGAGAGAGAGAGAGAGACTCGAGCCAAACGACGGCCGCCCACAACTTTCCCAACTGCTTGCGGAATTCGAGCGAACGAATGCTCATCGGCGTATTACTGCCCGCCTACTTACATATAGCAACCGCATATTCAAAGTTGCGGGAGCTTAATGAAAATTATACATAAAGTTGGCTAATCGTGGACTTATTGAGAAGTATGTCGATAGGGAAATCGGCATTTATTGTGTTGCGCGTGCACGGATTCAATTTGAATCTGAAGGATTGAATTCTAGGGCGGAGCATCGCTCCTAATGAAGTATTATAATATGTCGAGAGAGGGAGGATTCGATGTAAATGTAATATGAACGGGGCCTCGTTAATAAATTATCAGCAGTATAAGATCGTCAGTCCGGATTTTGAAAAGTAAACGTATCGCGAGGAGATTGCAAGGATGCAGTTTGCGAGCTGAAGGCTTTCATTCGTCGGCTATTACGTTAAAATCAGCGCGACCTGTATTATTGTATATTGAGTAAGTAATTGAGCGCGAAGTATTGAATTGAGGTCTGATTGATAGATGGCGGCTGGCTGTAAGAAATGTTTGCCTCGTATCAGTCAGGATAAAGTGTGAGTGGCGAACGATGATTATTATCATTGAGTTTGGGCAAGTGCGAGGCGGGGGGACGAGAGTCCATTAGCGCGCAATTTTCCAATGTTAATAAAGGATAGGTGTGACCTTTTTTAGCTTTCTTCAGCGCGTCAGCGGCTAATCCCTTGGCTCGTGCCACCTCGGCGTTCACATTCATCTGTATCTCTTGATTCCTGTGCGCCACATCAGCCAGTATATCGGAAACGAAATCCGCGCTGGCCGTTATCTTCTCTGGGTTGATACTGCGTGAAATATAAATTCATAGGAGATTAAATGTCCGTTGCACTAACGGAATGCTTTTGGTGTCGGCGCAGTGTGGTTACGCGGCGGCAGGCGCGCGATAAATAAACCGAGGCGTTCAGCATTAATATTGAATGGCAAGTGTTTGATCGGCCGAGCGGGCTTAGCGTGTGGAATTCCCGCCCAATTGAAAGAATCCGTGGTGTCACAGTGATGTTGAAACGCTGGAATATTTCGCGAGCTCCGCTGTCGCGAATACGCGCCCCCCCCCCCCAATGCCCAGTCCAGCAATAAATAACGAAATGCACGCATCAACAATAAGCGCGAGGCCGAAGCTCACGAGAATTGCGAGTAATAATACCGTCGTAGGAGCATGGGGCGTCACATTGGACTATTGTCAGCGCAAGTCTCGTTTGATAATACAGCGGGATAATGGTGTTTGGCGGTGTGTGAAAAAGTGGCAATCAGAGGACAAAGGGAGAATTGTCGTCGGGGCCGTTCTCGCGGATCTTGTCTTATTTGCGATGGCATTGATCGGAAGGTGGTGGGCACTGGGTTGCTAATGCGACGGGGGACTCGCTTACAGTCGCTTATTTGTCACGGTAATAACAATGCGGCCATTGTGGATGCAAGTACGGGGGGCGGGGGGGCATGGGTATATCGGAGTAAAAACGCCCGGCCGAAATTATCATATATTGTGCAGGTTGGAGTAGCGGCCAAACGATCCTTTAAAACTCTCAATGGCGAGGCATTGAGCCTAATGAAATTTTAATGGCAGGATTATGAGTGTGAGTGGGGCGATCGCAACTTTTGGTCAATGCGCTCGATGGTCTCGCCTCGGAGGCGAACGAGGGAAAGCGCGAGAGGAAACGAGTGGGGGCGGGGGGAGGGGGGAGGAGGAAGAAATGAGCGGGAATTATTGAAGGGAGGATGAAATGGACGCGGAAGCCTATGATGACGTTGGGAGTGAGCATACCAAACCGACGAAATAGACCTTAAATCTCTCGATGATTATTCGCGACCAGCAATAAAAGTGCAAAGTTTTTAATTGAAATTATTAATAGTGCGATAAACGTCCAACGGCAGGTATGTTTATGCATTAGCCCACTCCCTCCCCCCGTATCCACCCGATCGGATACAATATACGCTCTGTCAAACAACACTCGGCCTACATATTTTTCCAAAGCGCCTCGAAATCGCGCAGCAGTCGTCAGGGCCAATAATAGTTCCGGCGCACAAAAGCCTCAGAAGCCGCTTGAAAAGCCCAAGGAACGAGCAACTTGGCTCGCTAATCACGCTTTCCCGAGTGTAATTGCAGGGCCAGGATGAGGCCAGGATGAGCGTTGACTTGAGAAATGAGGGGGCCAAGATGCGAAAGAGCAGCTTACGCAAAGTGAAAAGCCGCGAGGAGCAGCAGCAGGAGCTCGGTGATGGTGGCCATCTCGTTGGCCGGGCGCCTCTCCGGCCCGCTCGAAGCCGCGCAGCTTAACCGATCCGAGCCAACTCCGTGGAGACGAGTGTGCAGGGGTCCAGCTTGGCGCGTGGCCACTCGTTAACTAAGCCCGAGTGGACGAGTGCCGTGGAGAGTCGGTTACGTGCGCCCGGTGGCTTTAACAGCGACGCAGGCCGATTCGTCGCGAGCGGGAGTCGGGAGTGTGGACGCGCGGCGGCTGGACGAGAGCGCGCGCTACGTATGAGCTGCGCTATTCCCGTCCTATGTACGTCGCCTGCTACGTACGTACGCGCGGCTGCTGATAATGCCCGGCGTATCTCCACTTGAGAACATATAAAATGCATAAATGTCGCCATTAATAATGGCACCGCGGCGATTCTCGCTCCGGCCACTGAGATACGAGCATCTCGGCGGGCGGCGGGTGGGTGGGGGGTGGGGGTGGGTAGTAGTCAAGAGGAGCATTACGTAAATGAGGAAAGAGCCTGCGGGATGGGAGAGAGATGGGGGTAAGGTGCGCTTTATTAACGGCTTTGACTTTGAATGCTTGGGTGCCAGTTGCCGCTCATGTATTATTATTTATTCTCGGGCGCTTCGGCCACTTCCTCCTGCGCATTCGCCAGTAATGAAGGATATTATAGGACTTTTGGTGGGTGTTGCCGAGGCTCGCTATTGGCCGTCGAATTTTTCCCTCGGCTTTTTCAGACAATCCATCGCCTAAGAGTGTTAAGGAGCGTGTCGAGTGACGGCCAAGTCATTGTCAAGTATATCCGGGGATTTTACGGCTTGGGAGTTTGTTGGGAAGGCGCTAGGATGATGTAGACTTTGCTGCTGCCTCTTTAAGATTTACTATGTCAAGCCTATGATTAATTCTGCTTCGATAACATTTTGGACTGGCGTTCACTTATTACGCCTGCGGTTCTTTTTTTTTTTTAATAGCCTCCGCTCACACAGATGGGTGATTCGATAACATTTTGAATTTGCGATAAGCGCATTCCAAATTATCTCCGTGTTTGCACATTTAAGGAAGCTTTTAATGCATCGCTACTAATTGTCAATCAAACAATACACAACGAACCAACGAAATTCCAAATGAGAGAATAATGGTATACATATACATATGTACGTGCGCGCGCGCGCGTGCGTGTGTCGTAGTCTTACATTTACTTTGTGTAACTAATGTCGCGGATGCTTTTTGAGCATCGACAGAAAGACAAAGATAAGGAAACTTTTCAAACATTGGCCATTTATAAGATTTATTATTCAGCAATAATGTTCCCGTGCTCATTCGCCGCTCTATTCTTCAATTTTATTTCTTTTTTTTCGATTATTCTCAATTTTAATATTTTTATGGATGAACTTTAACCGTTACTTTCGATTTGGATAATAAAAATTCATATTTCCCACTACTTATTGCCAGATGTGATTTCAACATGTCGAAATCGCAACTACAAATATGACAGCAATAAATTAATGCAACGATAAATATAACAATAATAATAACAATAATAATAATAATAAACTAGCATATTTTTCGCCTATTAAATGCCAATCCAGTAATTATATGTCAAAAATTAAATCGTACGATAACAAAGAGGCTTTATTTTGTTACAAAACGTTTGCTAATGGTATTTCACGAAATTCAAGTGTTTTAACATTGAATTCAACCCTGAAATTAAACTGTAAAAGAAACTCGCCATTCCGACGAATTCTATAAAAACTTCAAGTAAATCAAAGGAGTCAGGCAAAGAGAAAAGCAACGAATATATTTCAAACGCTTACGAAACAATTCGTACGAACAAAAGTATATAATGGAAATGTCAGGTTCAAGTCTTTGATATCTTAAGGACATTGCAGTACACGGCAAAAGAAAGTAACGAATTGAAATATTGTTTTAATATTTAATCGCGCAATTTTCGATAAACAGTGGCACTGATTAAATAATTCTACGCCCGTATCTATAAATATAATGAATTGGGTATGAGAATGCAAAACACTAATTACTAATTGCATGCGGATGGCGATTAGATATAAACATGATGCACATAGCCATAACCGTAATTATTGTGAGATTGTAAAATTTACGTTTAAAATGAGGATTTTCGTCAGAAGAAATATCGCGACAATAAAGTGGCAGTTTCTGCCTTTCAAACGCCACATTTGATTTATTCCTGTAAATTAGTTAAAAATTCAAATAAATATTCTTCACGCTCAAATGTTTTTTTTTTTTTTCAAACGATAACAGATAATAATGCGTCAGCAAAGAATTAATAATACTAAATGTTATTGGAAAAATATTTGTAGCATTTACAAAGAAAATCAATGTTGATTTTCATAATGTGGCTATTGTAATTAGGTATTTGATTAAGATATTCATTCATAATATCGATTGACATGTGAATGATGAAGAAAATTCAAGTAGGCAAAATGCAAGATTCGCGTTAAAAAATGTCTTTGAAAAATTGAGCATAAACTCGAGCATAAAGCTGTGTAATTTGATAATCGGCCCACGTGATTATAGACAGATAATGCAAGCGAAGAGGAAGGATAATAAACAACTAATAAAATAAAATACGAAAGCTAAGCTGTGATGATTTAAAAATGAAAAAAACATCGTGAGGAGGAGCTTGGAGAATCGCATAATAACAGTCCAAGGAAAATGGTATTGTAAAGATATGATACTTGTAAAGGAAAAATGCGCAGACAAAGTTCTCAGGATCATACGACGCAAATAAAATTCTGAGCATACATAATAACAGTAAAAGAGTAATAACTGGGAAGTAAATGTTCGTATGAGCTTTAGCGGGGGAAGATTTACGAGTTATTGATTTCCGAAGGGAAGGAAAATGATGAGACGGACATACGCGCTAAAAGCGAGAATGCATTATTAATTTAAAAAGCTGATTACGCATAAGCGAACTCAGCTCCTTAGAAAAATCTCAAGATAAAGGTCGTTAATTTCATTTGAATGATACGATATCGTGTTCCCGTCATTGTTTATCGGACAAGCAGAACGCAAAAATTTTCCTCCTTCAGAATCGCAATACAATGATTCAAGATTTTTTCCACTTTGCAGTCGCGATAATCCGCCGCCTTACTATCGAAAACTAAAACCTTAAAGCTCCGGCCCAAATTGCGCCGATCCCCAATTTTTAATGCTGATAATGCCGAATAACAATCTCCACGTATTGAGTACTCGAGCCGAGGAGAGACAATCTTTTTGGGCTTTTGACGATGAGACCGACGAGACTTTTATATGCGTGGATTTTAGTCATAGAGATCCTCGCCCCCCACCTCCTCCTCATCTCCTAGCTTAATATTCAGTGGCGCGATCAGGCGACTTCTAGCCTCGCTTTTCCACGCTTTTGTTTCTTATGAAGTTGGTTTTATGCTAAATGCAGCATTGTTCAACTGACTCCTCCTGAATCCTACAAATCTACGACTTTTCGACCAAAAGAGTTTAGAATTTTGTCGGCATTATCGGTATTTAATTTATCATAATCACGTGCTATATTGTCCACTCGAGGCGAACGAATTACAATATTCCATTATTCCCGTGAGATTGAGAAGAAGTTTTAGTTGGTGCTTTTCAATTGCTGCCAAGTCTTTGGGAAAAGTGGTAATGAGTATTTGGTGGCCATTGGAATGAATGACATTGGAGTCCAATTAATACCGACAACATTTACAATGAAATGATATTTTATACATAGAGGAAAGACCAATTTTAAAAGTCCATGGAAAGCTCTTCGAAGTGCTCTATCACTACCCTAAAGAATGTTTAATGCACTCATCGTATTGAAAATCTTATCAAAATAGACCAAACTATACTAATGGTATACACACACATATATATATATATATATATA